>PVKP010006193.1:0-76272 GCA_004027715.1 Plecturocebus donacophilus
TTCTCCGCCGGGAATCTCCCGGTCTGTGGGCAACAAAAACTCGTCGGAAAGTGCGGCGTCCACTCGTTCTCTGCGCTTTCACTGGGAGCTACATTCCTGAGCTGCTGTTAGTCGGCCATCTTGGATCTCTCCAGGGCTTGAGTTCTTGATGTGATTTTCCACTTGGTAGCTGTTTGTGTATAGAAGAGTGACTGATGGCAGGGCAAAGGAGAAAAAAAAATAAAATAAAAAATAGAAAAAGAAAAGCTACTGATTTGTGTACATTAATCTTGTTTCTGGAAACTTTGCTGCATTCTCTTATCAGTTTTAGGAGCTTTTTGAAGGAGTCCTTAGGGTTTTCAAGGTAAATGATCATATCATCAGCAAAGTGACTGTCTGACTTCCTGCTTACTGATTTGAATGCCCTTTTTTTTTTCTCTTGTCTGATTGCTCTAACACTTCCAGTACTGTGTTGAAGAGGAGTGGTGAGAGTGAGCTTCCTTCTTTTTCCAGTACTCAGCGGGAGTCCTTTCAACTTTTCCCCATTCAGTATTATGTTGGTTGTGGATTTGTCATAGATCGTTTTTATTACGTTAAGGAATGTCCCTTGTATGCCAGTTTTGCTGAGAGTTTTAATCATAAAGTGATGCTGGGCTTTGTCGAATGCTTTTTCTGCATCTATTGAGATAATCATGTGATTTTTGTTTTTAATTCTGTTTATGTGGTGTATCACACGTATTGACTTGCGTATGTTAAGCCATCCCTGCATCCCTGGTATGAAACCCACTTGATCATGGTGGATTATCTTTTTGATAATGTTACTGGATTCAGTTAACTAGTATTTTGTTAAGGATTTTAGTATCTATGTTCATCAGCGATTTCAGTCTGTAGTTTTCTTTTTTGGTTGCATTCTTTGGTATTAGGGTGATCTTGGCTTCAGAGAATGAATTAGGAAGGATCCCTTCTTTCCCTATCTTGCGGAATAGTGTCAAAAGGATTGGTACCAATTCTTCTTTGAATGTCTGGTAAAATTCTGCTGTGAATCCGTCTGGTCCTGGACTTTTTTGGTGGGTAATTTCTTAATTACCATTTCAATATCTCTACTTGTTGTTGGTCTGTTCAAGGTATCTAATTCTTCCTGATTTAAGCTAGAAGGGTTATATTTTTCCAGGAATTTATCCATCTTTTCTAGGTTTTCTGGTTTATTGTGTAACGGTGCTCATAGTAGCATTGACTGATCTTTTGTATTTCAGTCGTGTCAGTTGTGACACCTCCTGCTTCGTTTTTTAGTGAGGGTATTTGAATTTTCTCTCTTCTTTTCTTTGTTAATCTCAGTAATGGTCTATTTCATTTTATCTTTTCAAAGACTCAGCTTTTTTCCCCTTTATGTTTTGCCTTTTCTTGTTATAATTTCATTTAATTCTGCTCTGATCTTGGTTATTCTCCTTTCTTGTGCTGGGTTTAGGTTTGGCTTGTTCTTGTTTCTCTAGTTCCTTGTGGTGTGACTTTAGATGTTCTGTTTGTGCTCTTTCAAACTTTTTGATGAAGGCGTTTAGGGCTGTGAACTTTTCTCTTAGCACCGCCTTTGCTGTATCCCGGAGATTTTGATAGATGTGTAATTATTGTCATTCAGTTTGAATAATTTTTTAATTTCCATCTTGATTTTTTTCCCCAATACTCATTCAGAAGCAGGTTATTTAATTTCCATGTATTTGTATGGTTTTGAGTTTCCTTCTGAAGTTTATTTCCAGTTTTATTCCACTGTGGTCTGAGAGAGTACTTGATATAATTTCAATTTTATTAAATTTATTGAGGCTCATTTTATGGCCTATCATATGGTCTATCTTGGAGAAAGTTTCATGCACTATTGAATAGCATGTGTGTTCTGCAGTTGTTGGATGAAATGTTCTTTATATATCTGTTAGGTCCATTTGTTCCAAGGTACAGTTTAAATCCATTGTTTCTTTGTTGACTTTCAGTCTTGACCTGTCTAGTGCTGTCAGTGGGGTACTGAAGTCCCCCAGTATTATTGTGTTGCTGTCTATCTCATTTCTTAGGTCTATTAGTAATTGTTTTATAAATTTGGGATCTCCAGTGTTAGGTCTATATATGTTTAGGATTGTGATATTTTCCTGTTGGACAAGGCCTTTTACCATTATATAATATCCCTCTTTGTCTCTTTTAACTGCTGTTGCTTTAAAGTTTGTCTTTAATGATATAAGAATAGCTACCTTGCTCACTTTTGGTGTCCTTTTGCATAAAATGCCTTTTCCCACGCCTTTACTTTAAATTTATGTGATTCCTTATGTGTTAGGTGAGTCTCCTGATGGTGGCCAATGGTTGGTTGGTGAGTTATTATCCATTCTGTGGTTTCGTATCTTTTAAGTGGCACATTTAGGTCATTTACATTTAATGTTAGCATTGAAATGTGGGGTACATTTACTTTCATTGTTCTCTTTGTTGCCTTTGTGCTTTGGTTTGTTTTTATTTTTTAAATTGTATTTTTGTTTTATAGGTCCTGTGTGATTTATGCTTTAAAGAGGTTCTGTTTTGATGTGTTTTCAGGATTTGTTTCAAGATTTAGGGCTCCTTTTAGCAGCTCTTGTAGTGGTAGTTTGGTAATGGCAAATTCTCTCAGCATTTGTTTGTCTGAAAACAACTGTATCTTTCCTTCATATATGATGCTTAGCTTCGCTGGATACAAAATTCTTAGCTGATAAAATGTTTTATTTGAAGAGGCTGAAGAGAGGCCCCCAATCCCTTCTAGCCTGTAGGATTTCTGTTGAGAAATCTTCTGTTAATCTGCTAGGTTTTCCTTTACAGGTTACCTGATCCTTCTGTCTCACAGCTCTTAAGATTCTTTCCTTGGTCTTAACTTTGGATAAACTGATGACAGTGTGCCTAGGGGAAGATCTTTTTGTGGTAAATTTCTCAGATATTCTTTGTGCTTCTTGTATTTGGCTGTCTAGTATCTTACAAGGCTGGGGGTGCTTTCCTCAATTATTCCCCCAAATATGTTTTTCAAGCTTTTAGAATTGTCTTCTTTCTCAGGAACACCAATTTTTCTTAGGTTTGATTGTTTAACATAGTCCCAGATTTCTTGGAGGTTTTGTTCATATTTTCCTATTTGTTTTTCTTTGTCTTTGTTGGATTGGGTAAATCTGAAGATCTTGTCTTCGAGCTCTGAAGTTCTTTCTTCTATTTGTTGGATTCTATTGCTGAGATTTTCCAGAGCATTTCACATTTCTAAAAGTGTGTCCAAAGTTTCCTGAAATTTTTATTTTTTTTCTTTAAGCTGTCTATTTCCATGCTCTCTTCACTTCTTATATCATTTTTTTATTTCCTTGCATTGGGTTTTGACTTCTTCTGTTCCCTTCCTGATAAGATTAATAACTAACTTGCTGAATTATTTTCCAAGTAAATCAGGGATTTCTTCTTAGTTTGGATCCATTGCTGGTGAACTAGTGTGATTTTTTGGGGGGTGTTGAAGAGCCTTGTTTTGTCATATTACCAGGGTTGGTTTTCTGATTCCTTCTCATTTGAGTAGTCTCAGTCAGAAGGAAGGTCTAGGGCTGAAGGTGGTTGTTCAGATTCTTTTATCCCACAGGGTGTTTCTTTGATGTAGTACTCTCCCCCTTTTCCTATGGATGTGGCTTCCTGTGAGCTGAACTATAGTGATTGTTTTCTCTCTCCTGGGTCTAACCACTCAACTAGTCTACCCAGCTCCAGGCTGGCACTTGGGGTTGTCTGCACAGAGTTCTGTGATGTGAACTGTCTATAGGTCTCTCAGCCATGGATACCAGTGCTTGTTCCAGTGGAGGTGGTGGACAGTGCAATGGACCCCATAAGGTCCTTAGTTTTGGTAGTTCAATGGTTTTTGTGCTAGTTGGCCTCCTGCCGGAAGGTGATAACTTACAGAAAGCAGCAGCAGTAGTAGTGTGAAGAGGAACCGGTGGTGGGTAGGGCCCTAGAACTCCCAAGATTATATGTCCTTTGTCTTATGCTACCAAGGTGGATAGGGAAGGCCCATCAGGTGGGGGTGGGGCTAGGCATGTCGGAGCTCAGACTCTCCTTGGGCAGGTCTTGCTGAGGCTGCTGTTGGTGATGGGGGCGAGTTTCCCAGGTCACTGGAGTTGTATACCTAAGAGGATTGTGGCTGTCTCTGCTGAGTCATGCAGGTTGTCAGGGAAGTGGGGGAAAGCCAGCAGTCACAAGCCTCACCCAGCTCCCATGCAAACTGAAGGGACTGTCTCACTCCCACTGTGCCTCTCCAATAGCCCTGAGTCTGTTTCCAGGTGGAAGGCAAGATGAGCTTGAAAACTTGCCCGAGGCTATCCTCCTCCCAGTGGCAAGAGAAAAGGGCTTTAGTTCTTCCCCTGTCTGTTGTTAGATATAATGAACCCCAAATTTCCCTTCAAAGAATCAGTATGTCAATATGTTCAGCTCTCTTATTCTTTAATTCTCCATTTTACAGTTTAACTTCCTTATAGGTTTAGTAAACAACCATTTCCACCAGTTCTAATCAGTAGTTCACATCTGTTCCTCGAGTCCCCTGCCCCATCCTGAAGCATCCTGGTCACCTGCTTTGTCCCTGGTTACCTGCTCTGACCTGCCCATAACGGTCCTTCCCACCAAACTACCCACCCCGCCACTGCCACTCCAGCTCATACCCCTGCTCCCTTTAAAACAGCAAATTGGAATTAGACTAGACCGTGCAGTCTAACCCTAGCCAATAGGGGAACAACACTGCAGTAGGGGCCATCAGGCATAAATACCCCTTTCCCTCCCTTGCCCAGGCATGCACTCGCCATTGTTCCATCTGTGAGCTGCACCCTACTATAGACGTAAATTGCCTTGCTGAGGAAATTTGTATTCAAGTGCTACTTCTTTTGCGGTACTGAAAATTTATATATAACACTGTGAAGTCTGCACGCCCAATTTGTGCCCTCCCCTGAGTTCTGGCCAGGAGGCTTCTCACTCCATTCAAATTGTTATTACGTTCAACTAGAGAATTCCTTCCCTGTGTGGACTTTTACCCCCTGCTCCTCTGGCCACCCTCTCCATGGATCCTGTGGTACCAGGCAGGAATGGGCTGCTTGGGGATCCAGTGAGCTCCCAGGGCCTTTCTGCTGCTTCCTCTACCCCTGTATTTTGCTCGGCTCTCTAACTTGACTCAGCTCCAGGTAAAATCGGAAACTTCTCCTACAAACACTCCTTTAGCTTCTCCAGTGAGGCTGTGCGTTCAGAATAGGAGGGTCTCCCTTTCCCACTCCCACAGTTGGGGCACTCACAGTATTTGGGGTGTCTCCCCTGTCTTGCGGGAGCAGTCCACTTCCTTTGGAGGGTATGTGGGTCCTCTCAGGGTTGCTGGTTTGTTCTTGCAGTCAATCTGGAGCTAAAATTGACAATGCAAACCTCTGCATGCTGCTCTGTCTGGCGCTGCAATCTAGTCCTGCCTCTCATATGCCATGATCCTCTGAATCTCTCCTTGGAGGTTTAACTCCAAAGAAGTATTCTTCCAGCTGCAGGCTATTTGAATTTGGAGTAAGGAGTAATGCTGGAATAGGGTGCTATATTCTGATTCTTAACAACATAATCAATTTTCATTATCTGCGAGTTCAAAATAAGGTGAGTTGGACCATTTTTTAAAATTCCTAAAGTCACTTGCTTCAGCATGCTTCAGAACACAAAACCCACATTCTGTCACACTTACTACACTGTATTTCTTCAATCCTATTTTGAAGACCATGATTCCTGGGCAATGTGAGGTAAAGGAAACTGGAAAACTGCATGTAATCTGCAAAGCCAGTGATTCACATTCAGATGTTCAAGAACTTACGTAGCAATCCTATATGAAGACTTGAGCCCAATATCAATTTATTTTCACACACCCTTTGGCCTAGCAATTTCATTTGTAGAAATCCATTCTACAAAATGCTACTTATGTGTGCAAATATGTATGTTGCAAAGATGTTCATGATGTCATTTTAATAGCAAAGAACTGGAAACTATTAATCCATTGTACAGGAACATGAATGCGTAAATTATGGTACATTTACACAATGGGATCCTATGAAGCTAATAAAAAATGAGGGCAGGCTGGGCACAGTGGCTCACTTCTGTAATCCCAGCACTTTGGGAGGCCGAGGCAGGCAGATCACAAGGTCAGAAGTTTGAGACCAGCCTGCCCAACATGGCAAAACTCTGTCTCTACTAAAAATACAAAAAATTAGCCAGGCATGGTGGCAGGCACCTATAATCTCAGCTACTCAGGAGGCTGAGGCAGGAGAATCACTTGAACCCAAGATGGGGAGGTTGCAGTGAGCTGAGATTGTGCCACTGCACTCCAGCCTGGGTCACAGAGAGAGACTCTGTCTCAAAAACAAAAAAGAAAAACAAAAAAGAGGGCAGTCTGTCTCCATATGCTTTGCACAGAGATCTCTAAAACACAGCACTGAAAGAACTGTGGGCTGTGCTATGGGTGATAGTGTGGCCTGTGGACTATGCTATGGGTGATAATGTGGCCTGGGGACTGTGCTATGAGTGATAGTATGGCCTGTGGACTATGTTATGAGTGATGATGTAGGTTCATCAGGTGTAGCAAATGTGGAGAATGTTAGTGATGGGGAGGCTATGTGGGTGCAGGGGCAGGGGACACATAGGTAATCTCTGTACCTTCTATTAAATTTTGCTGCAAACCTGCTTTAATAAAACTGCTTTAATAAATAGTCTATTTTAAAAAGAAAAAAGGCACATTATGAAGGATTATTTTAGATCCCACTTAGGTAAACTATGACGCAAAAGTAGAGGTGTGTGTATGGGAATGTATATATGCAGATGCACAGAAAGGGAACTGAAAGGTTGAAAGAACACACACCAAGTGGTGTAGCTGTGGAAACAGGACAGGAACAGGGAAGAAGATAGGGTGAAAAAAAGACTAACATTTTACTTCCTACACTTTTATGACGGTTGAATGTTGTACAGAGTAAATACAGTCCTGTATTCCTTATGCAGGGGAAGACAACACCACAGAATAAAGATGAACAATCAAAAACATGATGAAACCAAAGATGAGCCAAGTGCCAATCATTCTTAAGTCAAATACTGTGTCATAGAACCATCTAGCTCAAATAATGTCTTAGATATTCTATTCTTATTCTATTGGTTCATCAAAAGCCTAATATAGGCCAGATGTGGTGGCCCATGCCTGTAATCCCAACACTTTGGGAAGCTGAGGCAAGAGGATCACCTGAGGTCAGGAGTTCGAGACCAGCCTGGCCAACCTGATGAAACCCCATCTCTACTTAAAATTAAAAAGATTAGCCAGGCATGGTGGCAGGTGCCTGTAATCCCAGCTACTCGGGAGGCTGAGGCAGGAGCATTGCTTGAACCTGGGAGGTGGAAACTGCAGTCAGCTGAGATTGCACCATTGCACTCCAGCCTGAGTGACAAGAGCAAATTTATGTCTCCAAAAAAAATGTTAAAAGCCTAATATAGAGTCCTACAAATGTTGCTAAGGAAGTAAATTGAACAGGATTGCTTTAATTCTTATGATTAAACTAAAAACAAAAATGCTGAAACCTTAGTATAACTTTAAATTATATATCATTTATTGAAATATAAAGATCTTCATTTACACGTTTTAAAACAAAAACATGAACAGGGGCATTTGTAATACATTTTGTATTGGTAGACCCTATCAAGTTAGTTCTTCTCACACATTCACCACATTGCTGTTTTGGGAACATGTTAAGTATTTTTCTCTTTATTATTTCTAAAATATAAATTTTGGACATTCAAAAGTGCAACAGTTAATGTGCCTGTGGGGATTATCACAGTTAAAAAAATATAAACAAAGGCAGTGATACAGCTTGTCATAAATGTTTTGGCAGTATTCTCCAAGTCTATATAGAAATACATATATACATATTGATGTATAACATCATTTTATCGTACGTCCCTCTTCACAAAAATAGGACCATTTTGTACAGATTGGCAGACCACATTTTAAGGACATCACTGATCATTTAAAAAGTCATGAATTGTGTTTCTCAGGCCAGCTTTGATTGTCATCATAAAAACAGAAAGTAGGAAAGATTGGCAAATTTTCTTCTGGAGACTTTGCAAGAGGCCAAAAAGGAAACACATCTGGAATTTGCTGAAAACACACACACACACACACACACACACACACACACACACACATACACACACACACACACAATGCAGTCATATACAAATTCAGGTGGGAGCATTTGTTAGGACTGGAAACTGCTGGTCTGAGAAGCTTCATCCCGCCTCATGATGTCATGCAAGCTCATGGCAATATCAAAATGCAAAGCACCAACAAAATAAGGCTACGCATGGGAGAGTGAGCAATAAACAGAATGCTTGAGCTGTGATTCTAGAAACACAAATGTATTTCAAGTCTAATTGGCTCTACAGAACCTAGTCAGGTTTTCCTTTTTAATTGGCCAATCTGGCTCAGTCTTCGCACTTACTATGAAAAAGGTGGATAAGAAAGTTGGGGCTTGCATGGAGATTACACCAGTAGGTAGTCAAGTGCTTTGTTATTGCTTCTGCATCTTCCAAAGCATCACCTGCCGATAGCACATACAGTGATTGCAGTAATCACAGCCCATGTTTCATTCATATGGTATCAGCAATTAAGCAGTATTGCAAAGAATGCCAATGAACCCACACCAACCTGTTTGACGGTGTGGATAAGACGTAACAATTCCTCCTCCCATCTAAACCCAAATTATCAGTAAAATTTATTTTCTTTTTTTTATCAAAACACTGAGCTGGTTACACAGAGACTTGGAACACTGAATTGCATAATTTTTGTACATGCCTTTCCTTGGCAGGGAAGGGAGGAGGAGGTGGGAGATGGGAGATAGGGCAAGTTCAGCTCCCCCATACAGTGGGAAGTAGCGTCTTTACTTTTGGAAAACCTGCCAAAACCAAACTTTAGCTTTCTCAGCCTCAGCTAAGACTGGAAAGTTAAATTAAGGGTCGCAATTGCTAGCTAGATGGCATTAAATGTCACTGACCTGAAGCCAAGGATTTAAATAGTAGGCTTCCTGTGTGGTTGAATTCCAACCCTGTTCTAAAGTTCAAATTATTTGTTTCCCATGGCAACTTCCCGAAACTTAAGTCAGTGTTTCTGAAAACTGGCTGATCAGAACAGCCAGGGAGTTTAGAAACATAGAGATTCTGGTTTCGCCCAGACTTCATACTTCAGAATCTCAGGGATGGAAACCCAGCATCTAGCGATTCTGGCTGCCACGCACATTTGAGAACTGAGGATCCGGGCTAATGCACATGCAGCCTCTGCTAAACAATACTTTCATGGTCTCGAGTTTCAAACTCTTTCTTTTTTGGGCAAAGGGTGGAAGAAGGAGGCTGATGTCTGGGCATCCTTCTGACCCTTTTCAGGTTCACAGATTCAAAAAATATATAGATTGGGATTTGCCAAAGCTTTCACCAGGCATGAAAAAGAAGAAAAAAAACCTCTGCAAATCCAGTCTTTTTGCTGATCATTATTTTCCATTGGGTAATATACATGAGAAGTCATGTTCAGCCCAGGTTTATGGCTCTACATGGAGAACTTTCAGGACTTAAGAGTTTTGTTTGTTTCCAATCCCATTATTTCAGAGGGCAGTTAATTGTTTTTAATACCATGGATTGGGGAGCCTATTCAGTACAGTTAAAAATTCTGACTTCCTGTCAACACTACTTTTACTTTATTCTCTACGCTCAACTAAATTTAATTCACTAAAGCTATTACCATACTTTACAGAGAAACATGTTATTTAATATAAATGTCAAAAACTGTCAAACTTGTCACCTACTTAGTAAGGATTTTTTTAAATTGTGCTTTCTCTGGAGGGAAATCATGTTACATATTACACATTTAGCATTACTGATAACAGTAGTATTATTATAAGTGTAGATTACAATACGAAAATGAGTTGTCAGGCTTCTAAATGACCCGAATCTATTAAACAAGGTGGGTTAATTATTATTCTCGATCTCTTTAACACTAAAAAAAAAAAAATAGTAAAATGTATAGTACCAGTACCTTTTAGGGTTCAAAAGTGGTTTTTCATGCACTTCACAAAAAAGTTCAACAGCAGCTGATATCAGATTTCAAGGGAGAAGTACATGGATGGATTGAGTGGTCTCTTCAGAAGTCCAAAAAAGATAGTTAATACAATCTACTAACACAGCCTTGGTTAGAGTTATTTACATAATTACAATGCTGAAGTTTTGTTGCAGTATAAATTGTGTCCATTGGACTCTCACCAATGCCCTTGAAACACAAAGTTCACCTTCTGTGGCCTATTATTACCTTGTTCATCTATCTCCAAATCTCACACACCGCTGAGATGCTACTGAGGCATTACAAGAGGCAACGCTGAAAAAATTCATTTCAAAATATCCCATTCATTCATATGTAGAAGGCTCCCTGAGGCTCTTGGCTGGGAACTTCTCTTTAAACATCAACCAAGTCCTCCTCTCAACCTCTGCATTGCAATAAAGTGGTTTTCTGAATGGGATCCAGAGGTGGCTCCAGAAGTGAAAGGAACCCCTCGAATCGTCAGTTACAGGAAGCTGTCTTCTACCAGGTCTGAAGAGTCTATGCCGATGTCGTCCATCATGTCGATGTCTTCAATGGTCTCGTCCTCTCTCTTGATGAAGGTGGAACTGCTGGAACCCGTCTCAATGGCACTCTCTTCAGAGGTCTGCGAGCTGGAGGAGGGAGAGAAGGGCAAAGGTTACAAAGATTCTCCTGCACAGAACTAGAACTAGAGTGTGGCCCCCCAGAGACAAAGGAAAGCCTTCAGCATTCAAAATCGGGCCGCACAGCATGGCAAGATTCTGCCCCCGGCCTGACACGCTATGCTAGGCCTCATGGAAAACCAAGGTCCACCTGTCATTTTTACACTTCAGCTTTCCTGCTTTTCTGCCGGGTCTTTCATCAAAGTTGCTGACCAGCTCCAACAATGTCCACTTTCCCTACTCAGTCCTAGTGGAAGAGAAAATAAGCAATGCCTGATCCAAAGGCCCAGGAAGGCAGAGCAGGGGGGTGAAGTCAGCTGCAAGCTGCAGCCAGGCCTGTCAGGTGCTCTCCCGGAAGCCTCCTGAGATCCAAACTGTGTCCTTAGGATCTCCTGCCACTCGCCTGGAATGGCCTGTTCCCCTCTCTCGACAGCCAATGCCCCCTACATCTTGAAGGCCTCCTTATGTACTAGAGCAATAGCTGAAAGGGGACTTCTGGAGTCAAAAAGTCTTAGGTCTGGAATGGTCCCACCACTTACTAGCTGCGTGATGTCACTTACTTAACTTCAACTTCAACTGAGAAAGTTCAATTCCTGATGTATCAGATTCTGCAGCTCAGCCTGCTGTTGCCCTAGGAAACTTCTGGGCACCTGTCTCATCTTATTTATTTCAATGTGACTTTCTAACTTTACTTAGAAGCAGAACCCTTTTACAACTTAAATAGTGCTGCAGTGAACATACACATACATGTATCTTTATAATAGAATGATTTATATTCCTTTGGATATATACCCCGTAATGGGATTGAAGGGTCAAACAGCATTTCTGCCTCTAGGTCTTTAAGGAATTGCCACACTATCTTCCACAATGGTTGAACTAATTTACACTCCAACCAACATTGTAAAAGCGTTTATTTTTCTCCACAACCTCACCAGCATCTTCTGTTTTTTGACTTTTAAATAACAGCCATTCTGATGGGTGGGAGATGGTATCTCAGACCTTGACCTTCTTTATCGATGCATAGCATTCCATGGTGTATATGTACCACATTTTCTTTATCCAGTCTATTGTCAATGGGCATTTAGGTTGATCCCATGTCTTTGTTATTGTGAATAGTGCTGCATTGAACATATGTATGCATGATTTTAGGGTAGAACGATTTATATTCCTTTGGTTATACACTCAATAATGGGACTGCTGGGTCGAATGGTAATTCTGCTTCAAGTTCTTTAAGAAATCACCACACTGCTTTCCACAGTAGCTGAACTAATTTGCACTCCAATGAGCAGTGCATAAGCGTTCCCTTTTCTCCAGAACCTCATCAGCACCTGTTACTTTTTGACTTTTTAATAATAACCATTCTGACTGGTGTGAGATGGTATCTCACCATGGTTCTGATTGGCATTTCTCTAATGATCAGTGATGTTGACCATTTTTTCATATGCTTGTTGGCTGCACGTCTTCTTTCGAAAAGTGTCTGCTCATGTCCTCTGCCCACTTTTTAATGGAGTACGATAATATTTGTGAGATAATTTGAATCTTAACTGGCTATCTGATGCCTTAACAATGTATTGTCCCTGTTTTGGGTGAGATAATGGCATTGTGGTTATTTTTAATAACTTTTTAATAACTGTTGTTATTCTTTAAAATGGAGCCCTTATCTTTAAGAGACACATGCTGGAATACTTATGGGCAAAATGATACGATGCCTAGGATTTGCTTCCAAACAATCTGGAGGAGGCTGAGGAGAGACAGACTGGCCATGCACGCATCCAGGCTGGCAGACTACATAGTTATTGAACCTGGGTGACGGATACCAAACAGCTCACTATACTACGTGAATTGTACAAGTTAGAAACTCTCCATAATACAAAATTTAAAAGAAAGAAGAAACAAATCAGCCAAGGAGCAGTCGACCGCCACCCCCAGAGAGTCTAATTTGTTGTTTGGGCTGAGACTCGTATATCAGCAGTTTTTAAATCTCTGCAGGTGATTCCAATTCACAGGTAGAGTATAGCATCAAAGGACCCAGTCCTGCCTCTCTCCACTTTTTCTCTAATTCAATGACTATTTAAGACAGGAGAGGCTCATAGGATTTCAGTAATCACAGCTCTGTATCAGTTTGGTCAATTATCCGAGAACTTAGCTCAAAGATTCTCCACAAGGGAAGCATGTCCCCCTCCCCACACCACACACACACCTCCCCCAGCCCCAGGGGGAACATATCAGAATTATCTGGGAAGCATTTTCAAAACCATGCGGATGTCCTGGGGATTCTGCAACTTGCTCCTGAGTACAGATTCACCACCCAGGAGTGCATCATTATCGGGGGCAATGGGTCCTCTCCTTTAGGGCCTGTGGGGGAGGGGAAAGGTGAGACACTGAGGCTGCTCCCACTGCTACCTGTGTCTGTTCCTCTTGCCCAGGTCCTCCTCCTCGGGGACAGGGTCGATGTCAGGCAGAGGAATGATGTAGCCACTGTCGGCGCTCAGCCTCTGCTCATCCAGGCCACCCTCCCAGTCCTTCAGCTTGTCTTCCTCGTTTTTGTAGGTGACACCAACGTACGCATTGTCTGAGTCCACACGCATGCGTGCCACGGCAGGATGGTCACTCTTCAGGAAGTCCAGGTGAATTTTTTCATAACTCTATAAACAGTCATTGAACATACTGAATCAAGTGTTAATGACCAAACCTCAAAAATGAATAAACTCAGAACTTACTATTATTTAACTCTGCATGTTTCCAAACTACCTGGAAGATGTGGGACTTAGTTGAAGGAGTCATGTCAGAGAAGTAGGACATGAAGAAGGGACAACCAGTGGTAAAGAGCTTCTGCCAGTAGGTCCTAAGACACCAACAGCCCCATTGGCTGGGTGTGGTGGCTTACATCTGTAATCTCAGCACTTTGGGAGGCCGAGGCGGGTGGATCATGAGGTCAGGAGTTCGACACCAGCCTGACCAACATGATGAAACCCGTCTCTACTAAAAAAAAAAAAAAAATACAAACAATTAGCCAGGCATGGTGGTGTGTGCCTGTAATCCCAGCTACTCAGGAGGCTGAGGCAAGAGAATTGTTTGAACCTGGCAGGTGGAGGCTGCAGTGAGCCAAGATCCCGTCACTGCACTCCAGCCTGGGTGACAGAGTGAGACTCTGTCTCAAAAAAGAAAAAAAAAAAAAAGATACCAACAGCTCCTTCTCCAAGTCAGTAGCTACAACCATGTCCCCTCCCTATCCCCACCCAGCAAGAACCCTTCTGGTCCCCATCACATCACCTCTCGAGGGCTTGGATGGGACCCAGAGAGGCGATGAGGACTTCCATTGGGTGGATAATACCCAAAGCCTTCATGATCCCTAAACATTGGCAAGGTCTAACATTGGATGTGAAAAGACCCTATTTTCAACAATAGTTTCAATCTCTTCCCACCAACACATTTCCACCAGAGTATCTTTGATCAACCAAGGGTTAATTTCCTCACTGTCTCCTCAGGTGTAAGTTGTAGTGAGTGGGCAGTGAGATAATTAATAGACAGAAGTATTTAACTTCCAATTTAGCACACAATCTCCTAATGCTGTTCCTCGTTGCAAAGAAGGAAGAGACATGGTAAGTATAAAACGTCTACACAGGCACTAATCTGAGTCTCAGAAACTGAGGTTATGTCTGAGTTTTCCTCTCAATGCCTCAGCAGAAAGTTGTTCCATTCATTTATATATCCTGCTTGGTTCCATGAAGTTACATTTGTTCCTTTGAACAATGCTTCCTATTCCACAGAAAACCAGCTGTAGCCACAGATAACAGCTGAGGTTGTTGCTTCCAGTCAGCTGGTAAAAGCTAATTTCGCATGGATTTAAACACATTCAAATTAGCCATTTAATGGCCGTGGATGTCCTGAGACTTCTAACTGCACACTAGCTTCTGATACTCAAACATCTGGAGAATACAGTGCTTACAGGTGCTGCACATTTAAGATGAAAGGAGAGCCCCGGGCAAGGGGAGGGTTTTCATTCATCATTGCTACTAGGGTCCCGTGGAGCGCCGCCACGAAGCTCAGCCACTGGACCACATGGTCTTTTGCCTCTTTTGAAAATATTCCTCCAGAACTGCCACACAGCACTGCCCACTGGCATAACTTCCAGCTTTATCCAGACCTTTCAACCCACCGTAATAGATCCAGACACACCTTTTTATATTGTCCAGGCAGCAGATTCTCTACAATCTCACTCAGGTGGTAAAAGGAGGGTCTCTTCTCTGGCTCACTGTTCCAGCATTTCACCATGATCTCGTAGCTGGAGGGGCACAGAACTCAAGAGTGGGCATGGGGGAAGTCTCAGGGCACTTCCCTCCCCCGAGCCCCACAGAGTGTAAATACAGGCCCCCGGGATGGGAAGAGAGCTCACACTTCACTGGTAGCGTGGTCAGGCTTGGCCATCCGGTACCCACTTTTGATCTTATTGTAGAAAGTAGAATCCACCATCATGCCGGGGTAAGGGGTGCCACCTAAAAGCCAAACAATAAAATACCAGGACTAATAAATGCTCAGTGTGTTGTTGAAACACTTGGCATGATAGAGCACTGTTAGAAAACCTTTCACATCCTAAAGCCTTGAAGCACTTATTTTTTCATGAAAATTCAGTGTCATCATCTCCTTGACTTCACAGACCAGCTCAAATCTTAAATTTAACTAGTACTCCAGGTTGGTCAAGTCCAAGTACCATCACAAAAATTCCACATCTTAGAAACAAGCATTCAAGAGTTTTTCAATGTGTTTGACTATTGGATCAACACAGACAAAATAAACTAGAAAAGCAAGGAGAAATTCTGAATCATTTCAAACCCACTCTCTGGGTTTCACCAGAGAGTCTTTTTCATCAGGTATGCTCAAATAGCTAAAGCAAAAGTCAAAGCGAGGGCCTGAAACATCTATATAATTCTCTGCTTTTAAGGGAACACGAGGCTCCATTAAGCCACTGGGGGGTGGTGCACTGTGAGCATCCATAGAGGGAGAACTAGGATGAAAAAGGACACGGGGCAGGAAGACACACTTTACTGTCACATCCTGATCACAGATGAATTCATGAAACATGTCACACTTTCAAAGCAAGCCAAGGCCAGGTCAAGTTCAGTTCCCTCTCTGAAGCCTTCCCACACTATTACAGGACTCCTTTCTCTTTACTCGAGACTGGAATTACGATTTTAAATCAGCATCACACTGTTTATCCCTAAGTGCATAAGTCTCATCTCCCCAGATGAACCATCCAGAGGTCAGGGTTGTGGCTCATCCTTCTCTTAGGGACCTCACCTGGACAGCCCAGGGCACCTGGATTGATCAGCACCTGAAGACTGATCAATGACTGGCCAATGACGACAAAGAATGGGAGCCCTGCCCTCTACATATGCCTTTTCACCTGAGCATCAATCACCACCATGGGAGGGAGGGCCCACTCTTCGCAGGTGAACCCAGGTGACCCAAAGCCCAAAATCAAAAAGCAGCTGGGATGTCAGTGTCACTGGGGCCACTTCCAGTGGGAGGAAGTCACTCTGGCACAGCCCAGGGGAGAGGAGGCAGAGGCCAGGAGTCAGACACAACCCCCATCAAAGACCCCATCTCATCTGCATGGGCCCGTCTCAGACACAATAAGGCACAACATGTGGTGTGAGATGGCTGCAGCATACTAGGCTCACACCTGGTTATCTTAACACCGTCTATATCCTGAAGCTTCAAAGAATACATTTCCCTTCCAGGGGTGTTTCAGAACAGTCCAAACAAACAGAACTGTCAGGCCCATACCAAGGGAAAAGATCTCCCAGAGCAGAATGCCGTAAGACCAGACGTCACTCAGTGTGGTGTAGAGGTTGTCAAAGATGCTCTCAGGAGCCATCCACTTCACAGGCAGAAAAGTCTGCAAAGAGGGAGGAAGAGAGTTAAACCCACATCTAGTCACCGATGATCTACAGCAGTGGAAATGGAAAAGAGTTCCCCCTGGACTCTTAGTAATTTGTGCTAATTATCCTGTCCCATGGGAGTGTCTCTTATATGTGTTTTGTCCATTGTTGAACTCTCGGTGCCTGGCACGTAGTTTGTGCTCAACAAATACTGGATAAATGATGACGGTCAATATTGCCTTTTATGCCCTCCAAAGGAATAATACATTAATAATAAAAACATTAATCCTGAATTTTCACTCAAAAGGTGTAAGCCCTGAATGGACCTGTTTCCTATTTTTAGGTATTCCTGCAAACAAAATTAAGAACAGATCCAGTGATGTATGAGCTGGTTACAGCTTTTGAGCTCCAATAAATAAATAGTAATTTTCCACCACTACAGAGAGCCGGACATTCAGTTGACATTTGTAGGCTCTTTTGTGAAGCTGGTCCAACCTTCAGTATTTACACTGAAGGTTGGACCAGCTTCACAAAAGAGCCTACAAATGGCTACGTTATAAACTGAAACAGATATCTAAAGTAGCCACATAGCATCCTTCAATCCTCTATGATTTCTGGGGAAATAAGAAATTCATACAAGTGGGAAATTAGCTCCACCGAAGTCTAGTGATTTGTTCCAAGTGTTTAAAGTTGTATAGGAAGAGCCCCCAGCTACAAGTCACGGCCACATGAGTACATGAATCACAGCCAGCGTGGACACAGGCCCGTGTCTTTCCCCAGGTGGAAGCAGCAGCTGCAGTGAGCTGTCTCATATCCAGTGCAGTGAGGTGATTTGGAATTGTACCTACAGGCAGCAGACGTATCCTAAGCTGTGTCATCTGCTGAGAAGGGGAAGGCACGGGGAGAACAGCTCAAGTAAACAACAAAATGACTACCTTTAAGGAAACTCTGCCTCTAAGATACATAAACCCAAAGGGTTTTAACAGTTTAGGGACCACAGATGCCTTTCGAACATGTGATAAAAGCTTAAAATCTAGAGACACCGTCCTTGGGAATGCATGCTCGTCCATGCATACATGCAATTGACATATTAATAGCTAACCCTTGCCAGGCGCAGTGGCTCACACCTATTATCCCAGTATTTTGGGAGGCTAAGGTGAGTGGGTCACTTGAGGCCAGGGGTTCAAGACCAGCCTGAACTAGTCTCTACTAAAAATACAAAAATTAGCTGAGTATGGTGGTGCATGCCTGTAATCCCAGCTACTCGGGAGGCTGAGGCAGGAGAATCGCTTCAACCTGGGAGGTGGAAGTTTGCAGTGAGCCAAGATTGCACCACTGCACTCCAGCCTGGGTGACAGTGAGACTATCTCCAAAACAATAGAAAATAAATAAATAAAATAGCTAACAGTTATTGAGTGCTATTTCTACATGCCAGGCACTGTCCTAAGCATTTCACATGAATTCACTGATCTAATTCCCACAGCAACTCAACAAATAGGTACTATTATCACTTCCTACTACAGTCAGGGAGACAGAGGGGCAGAACAGTAGAGTATCTAGTCCCGAATCCAAATCAAGTGAGGGGTGGAGCTGGCACTCACACCCAGGCAATCTGCTGCCAAGGCTGTATACTGACCCCTTGTAGTCTACTGATGTTTTAAAAAAAACAGGCACTGAATGTCTAGAAGCAACACTTGACTTCAGAGATTAAAGTGAGGGAGGGTGTGCATGCCCAGTGAGGGAAGAGAGGACATACACTGCCTTTTGATACATAGTTCGAGTCATGCATGATGTCTCTGGCCAGGCCAAAGTCACAGATCTTCACGATTTTTCCTTGTGCCAGGAGGACGTTGCGAGCAGCCAGATCCCGGTGGACACACTGCATGGAAAAGGAGGAAATGACTCAGGGTCAAGCTATCAGGGCTGGACAGCATCACCCCTGCATGATGGCACTTGGAGCTGCCTGCCTAGACATAAAGGACTGGACTTCCCCCAGGTTCTCACTCCAACTACTGCCAACAGAGAGAAAGCCCTAGAGAAGAGTAGACGCCTGATAATGGTGGAATCCCTGCCCTGTATAGGGGATGAAGGAGAGAGACAGGTAAGTGAGAGGCCCCTGTATTTAATGGCCTTTCCGAGATCTATCTCCTAGCATCTCCTTCCACACTCCACTCGCTCTGAACTCTGTGGCTGGGTCTAAAAATGTCTCTGTTCCTTGAACTTACATTCTTTGAAGCTAAAAACTCCATTCCTCGGGCAACTTGATAGGTGAAGCTCAACAAATCCAACAAAGTAAGGCCTTCTGAGTTATCATCTGAAAGGAGGTTTTTGACTTCCGAGTCTGCAAAAAAGAAATTAAATATATTGGTACTGGCAGGCAGCAAGAAATCACCAGGTTGCAGAGGCTTGCCCTAAGAACACATGCAAAAATATTTTCTTAATTTTCCTGTAGAATGTTTAGACCTCACAGGTATCACTATGCAAACGTTCTATCTTAGAAAAGAGACATATAGGCCAGGCATGGTGGCTCAACCCTGTAATCCCAGCACTTTGGGAGGCTGAGGCAGGTAGATTGCCTGAGGTCAGGAGTTTGAGACCAGTCTGGTCAACACGGTGAAACCTCGTCTCTACTAAAAATACAAAAAAATTAGATGATTGTGGTGGCTTGCACCTGTAATCCCAGCTACCTGGGAGGCTGAGGCAGAGGAATTGCTTGAACCAGGGAGGTGGAGGTTACAGTAAGCCAAGATCACACCATGGCACTCCAACTTGGGTGACAGAGCAAGACTCCATCTCAAAAAAGAAAAGAAAGGAAAAGAAAAAAAAAGAAAAGAAAAGAGATATATACACACAACCATATATCCAGTTAAAAAATTATATACCCAAACACTCACATACACACACACACACACACACACAAACACACAATGATATCGTCTGGATATATGTCCCCACCCACATATCATGTTGAATTGTAATCCCCAGTATTGGAGGTGGGGTCTCGTTAGAGGTGACTGGATCATGGGGTTGAATTTCTCATGAATGATTTAGCACCATCTATTTGGTGCTATCCTTGCAAAATCTGTCTGTTTAAAACTGCGGCACCTCTCTCTCTCTTTCTCTCTCTCTCTCACTTGCTCCTGCTCTGGCCATATGATGTGCCTGCTCCCCCTTTACCTTCCACTATGATTGGAAGCTTCCTGAGGCCTCCCAGAAGCAGATGCCTGCATAGCCTGATAGCCTGCAGAACTGTGCACCAATGAACACTCTTTTCTTTAAAAATTACCCAGTCTCAGGTATTTATAGCAATGCAAAAATAGCCTAATAGAGAAAATTGATATCAAGAAATGGGGCATTGCTATAATATAATTGGGTAACAGGCAGAGCTTAGAAGAGTTTGGAGGGCTCAGAAGAAGATAGAAAGATGAAGGAAAGTTTGGAACTTCTTAGAGACTGGATAAATGGTTGTGACTGAAATGCTGATAGTTATATGGACAATGAAATCCAGGCTGCCAAGGTCACAGATGAAAATGAAGAACTTACTGGGAACTGGAGTAAAGGTCACCCTTGTTAAGCCTCAGCAAAGAACTTAGCTGCATTATGTCCATGTCCTAGGAATATGTGGAAGTTTGATCTTGAGAGTGATGACATAGGATATCTGGTGGAAGAAATTTCTAAGCAGCTAAGGGTTCAAGATATGGCCTGGCTGCTTCCAATAGCCTACACTCAGATGCAGAAGCAAAGAAATGACTTGAAGCTGAAATTTATATTTAAAAGAGAAGCAGAGGCTGGGTGCAGTGGCTCACACATGTAATCCCAGCACTTTGGGAGGCTGAGGTGGGAGGACTGCTTGAGTCAGGAGTTTGAACTAGCCTGGATGGCATAGTGAGACCCCATCTCTTAAAAAAAAATAGTAAAGGAAGCAGAGAATAAAAGTTTGGAAAATTTGCAGCTTGGTCATATGACAGAGAAAGAAAAAGCTTTTGGGGGAGAGAATTAAAGAGGACTGCTGAGCAACCACTTGCTACAGAAATCTGCATAACTAAAAAGGAAGCAAAGGTTGATTGTCAAGACAATGGGGAAAAGGCCTTGAAGCCATTTCAGAGACCTTCATGGCAGCCCCTTCCATCACAGGTCCAGAGGTCTCGGAGGGAAGAATGGTTTCATGGGCCAGGCCAAGGGCCCACTGCCCTGTGCAGCCTCAAGATACTGCTCCCTGCATCCCTGTGACTCCAGCTCTAGCCATGGTTCAAAGGAGCCCAGGTGCAGCTTTGGCTGCTGCTTCAGGCAGCGACAGCCTTGGTAGCTTCCACATGGTGTTGAGCCTATAGGTGCACAGAATGCAAGAGTTGAGGCTTGAGAGCCTCTGCCTAGATTTAAGAGGATGTATATAAAAACCAGGATGTCCAGGCAGAAGCATGCTGCAGGAGTGGAGCCCTCACAGAGAACCTCTAGTAAGGCAGTGCAGAGGGGAAATGTGGGGTTGGAGGCCCCACACAAAGTCTCCACTGGGGCACTGCCTAGTGAAGCATCCTCCATGAATGACAGATCCACCATCAGCTTGCACTCTACACCTGGAAAAACCACAGGCACTCAACACCAGCCCCTGAGAGCAGCTGTAGGGGCTAAACCCACAGGGTTTATGTGTGATTCCCTGTGATATTCCACAGGGAATTCTACCCCTCCCAAGAGTTCCACCCCTTGCACTGGATATGGGATATGGACTCAATGGAAATTCTTTATAGCTTTAAGCCCTGCTGGGTTCTGGGTTCTGAACCTCCTATTGAGGAGGGATGATTGTATTTTAAAATGTGAGAAGGGCATGAGATGTGGGAGGGTCCAGGGTCAACATAATATAGTTTGAATATGTGTCTCTTCCCAAATCTCATGTGGAATTGTAATCTCCAGTATTGGAGGTGGGGACTGGTGGGAGGTGACTGGATTATGGGGACAGATTTCTTATGAATGATTTAGCACCATCCTTTTGGTGCTGTCCTCACAATAGTAAGTGTCTTCTTGTAAGATCTGGCTGTTTAAAAGTGTGTGACACCTTTCTCTTTTTCTCTTTTTCTCCCTCTCTCGCTTGCTCTTACTCTGGTCATGTGATGTGCTTGCACCCCTTTGCCTTCTGCCATGATTGGAAGAAGCTTCATGAAGCCTCCCCAGAAGCTGAGCAGATCTACCAGCACCATGATTCCTGTAAAGCTGCAGAACCATGAGCTAATTAAACCTCTTTCCCTTATAAATTACTCAATCACAAGTGTTTCTTTATAACAATGCAAGAACAGCCTAAACTACACACGAACATACACACACAGATAGCCACAAAGACCAATCTCACACCTAATTTTTTCGTTTGCCTCCTAAATTTTTTTTCAACATATTAGCAAATCTTCTCAGCCACCTTTAAAATACACACACACACACACACACACACACACACGCACACACACACTAAAATCTTGCATGATGAACATATATGAAGCACACATACAAGCTACATGAAAAAGTAGCTTCTGGCAATTGCTTTATTTTCCTTTAAAAGCCACCTTCTTAGTACTTTGCTTATAATTTGTTAATAAAATCAACCACCAATCACATGTGATAGCATCTTAGAGATCAATGCCAATGACTTTGCTTTGAGTTTCTTTGTTTGTAACTTGTCCACTTTCCCCAGTTAATCCCATCTGGAAGGGTCCCAGGGTTTTCGAGGAAGAAGGCAATTTAATCCAGAAGTTCTCAATTCTTTTTGAAAAATGTTCAGGCAAGTGAAGAGTAGCTCCAGCCATTCATATTTTTTTCAGCTAGCCACAGAAGGCCAGAAAGGAGTGGTCTGCCTGCCAACAGAGCTTGAGCCTGAGGATGACTCAGGGTTCCTCTGACATCTCATGCCAAGTCCACCAGCCCAGACTGGGAAGCAATGTAAACTATTTTTAACAATATGAGAGGGGAGAGGAAGCACTGGTTCCGATAACTCTCACTGGCTAATCTTTTAAAAGTGCTTGGAAGTTCACCCATTTGGCAATGAGAGGTGAATGGAACTTGGAACTGCAGAAATGGAAAATATTATTGTGTACTGAGCTTTGCAAAAGAAGCACATTCTGTTTTAAATGGATTGTACCTTTCACTTAAGAACCCTGAAAACATTCAGAGCACAACAATAATTTCCAAAACAATGTCCACAGCAGCTCAACACTTTTTTGCATTGACTAATGGGAGGGCTCAGACCCAAAAAGACAAGCTCACGGGACAAGCCAATGTCAGACTTCCAACTCCAAGTCTGTGACAAGTCCAGGGCTCTGGAGGGGCCACCCTGAGCAGATGTGAAGTGGTCCATCTGGTCTAGGCATCAGCTAGACTCCCTGGAGTTTATAAATCAATTTCACCCTACCACATACTCGTCTGCTTGAAAAACAGTTAGACCTACCGTCAAAGAACATTCAACAGAAACACTTGTCCAGAAAATACAACTGCAAATTATTTACTCTCCACTTCCTATCACAAACTGAATGTTAGGAAAAGAAAAAGCAAGGGTTACTGAACTCATAGACATCAGAGACTTCTAAAACTTTCAAGGGAAAAAACCAGTGTGAGGAACCAACATAAAACTGCCAACTTGTAATTCTGCCAAGTAAAGGCATTGAAAAAACAAATCAAGCACCATATTTTCGTTAAAAAAGAAAAAGACATGTTAGCAACAAAAAAGGAAATTCATTATATCAGAATAAATAATTCTTTTAAAAAAATGTTTACCACAGGAACATACCAGGAAAATTCTTTAAAACTATTACATTTAAAGTTTACAAAATTTGTTACATTGTCTGCTTTTACTCTTTTCGATTTACAGGACATAAACTTGGAAACATGCCACAGAACTGGTTGTGCAGACCTGCATTTAGAGACCACGTGGGCTGCCAGGTTCACTTATTATCCCTCTACACTTTCCCCTGAATACTTTAAGCATCATATTATACCACTGGACAGTACCAACACCCAGAGGGAGTATAGACAGTTTTACCTAACATAGATTTCTTCTTATATGAGGCTGGACGATCATAGAGTGATCTCTGGATGTCGGAATATTTAGAAACTTCCTTCCTTTCCAGCATGGGGACATACTGTGTAGTATCAGCTTGCTTCATGTCCATGTAGTCACCATTGTTTTCAAAAGACAAAATAACATAGCTGTAAACACAGAAAGAGAAATCTTACCCAGAGTACCCTTCTGAAGTGGTCATTCTACTTGCAGTAGATAATGATTTGGGAGGACCTGCAATGTGCCGGGTACTGAGGTAGGCAGGGGAGCTAACTGGGTAAAAGCAAAACCAATTCACACCCTTCACATGAGGTGATCTAGTCAAGGAGATGACCATTAATCAAACAATCACACAAATACATGGATCATAGCAATCCCACTACCAGGTATCTACCCAGAGGAAAGGAAGTCATTATATGAAAAAGATACTTGCTCATATGTGTTTATAGCAACACAGTTCACAATTGCAAAAATGTGGAACCAACCCCAAATGCCCATCAATCAAGGAGTGGACAAAGAAACAGTGGGATATTCATGTATGATGAAATACTACCCAGTCAAAAAATGGAATGAATTAATGGCATTCACAGCAACCTGGATGGGATTAGAAACTATTATTCTAAGTGAAGTAACTCAGGAATGGAAAACTAAACATCGTATATTCTCACTCATAAGGGGGAGCTAAGCTATGAGGATGCAAAGGCATAACAATGACACAATGGACTTGGGGACTCAGGGGGAAAAGGTAGAGGGGGTAGGGAGAAAAGACTACAAATAGGGTGAAGTGTATACTACTCAAGTGTTGGGTGCACCAAAATCTCACAAATCACCATTGAAGAATTTACTCATGTGACCAAATACCACCTGTTCCCCCCAAAAGTATGGAAATAAAAAAAAATTAATAGGGAAAAAAAGAAATGTAAAAAAACAAAACAAATACACAGATCAACTCAAACTCAGGTGTGCTGTGAAGGAAGAAAGGTTTCAATAGCCTGTAAGGAAAATGATTCAATCTGGGGATCAAGGAAGCACTTTTCAGAAGATGTAGAATGAATCCCGTTGACAAAGATGGGAAAGATGAGGGGAATATTTGTCATGGCACCTGGCACGTACAAAGGACTCCACAAATGTCAGCTGCCATGATAACTATCACTCACTTGTTTTCAGAGCCAGTTCCCTGCAGTAGCATGCACATCCTGAAGAGCTACCTCTAAGGCAGTGGGGCTGCACTCCCATGGACCTATAACTCCATTACACTTGAAGTTTGAAGAATTCACTACATTGAGTCTGTCATTATTCTTTCTCAGTTTTTCAACTCACAAGGCTTGGAACCTGGGCCATGTGGCCATGTGGCTTGGGCATATAATTCCTTCTACCCAATCAATTTAGCATCCATTTGGTGTCCACCAAGTCATTTATTATGAAGTGAATTCATTGTACTTTCTGATCTTATAGAACTTCCTATCTACAGAGCTCTTTATAGCCACTTGTAAGTTTCTACAGTGGGGATCACTATCATTGGCATAATTTATAGGTTCAGGTTCAGCAAGGACCTCGAGCTTGGAGATCCACACAGAGTTCTCACGAGGTTCCAGAACTCAAGCGTCCCTGGCCAGAGCTCATTTTATATCCTAAGCGGATCACATGTAAAGAGCAGAAGAGCTCTCAGAGTGATTCCAATTCTCACTCCCATTCAAATCTATCAACAAGGCCTTCCGATGTGATATCCCAGTCCAAAACACCTGTAGACATCATGTATCTCTCTGCAAGATCATGGAATGACTGAGTAGGGTGGTTTGACTTTAAATCTTACTACCTTGGGCACTGAACCTGCAGACATGGAATCTATCAGGATATGCATCTTTCCATTTTTGATGCCTGTAAGGTAATGATAGACAACAGCATCTCCCTTTGCACCCACCTCCGTGTGCTTTCATCAGCAGGGTTCAATCCGAAGATATCCAGCTCTTTCTTTGGCTTTTCTGGGTGGTGGTTGAGGAAGCTATCCCGATTCTTATGCAAATAATTGACCAAATCTCCATAGAAGCAGTACTCTGTGATGATGTAGATGGGACCTATGGGGACCAAAACCGTTAGGAGACGGGCATGAAAATGAAGAACAGAAAAGTCATGAATCGTCCTGCAGATCATATGAGGCAGAAAAAAACAAGACACCAAAAAAGTTTTTTTTTTTTTTTTTTAAAGCCATGGGCTGGGCGCAGTAGCTCACAACTGCAATCCCAGCACTTTGGGAGGCCGAGGCGGGCAGATCATGAGGTCAGGAGATCTAGAGTATCCTGGCTAACATGGTGAAGCCCCTTCTCTAGTCTCTACTAAAAATACAAAAACTTAGCCAGGTGCCTGTAGTGGCACGTGCCTGTAGTCCCAGCTACTTGGGAGGCTGAGGCAGGAAAATCGCTGGAACCAGGAGGTGGAGGTTGCAGTGAGCCGAGATCATGGCACTACGCTCCAGCCTGGGTGACAGAGTGAGATTCCGATTCAAAAAAAAGCCATGAATGGCTATGACTCCACTGGCAACAGATGTTACTCAAAAACAATGAGCTTCTATCAATTCAAGGGAACTGGTCAGCTCCATTCGAGGGACTTCTATTTCCTGGCCTGTGCGGGGATGGAGAGTGGAGGATTTAAGCCTGATTGAACAGTTTTCACAACCACACGTGTCCAGTGAAAACCCTCGCTCCAGGTCAGCGAGCCCACCTGACTTGGTGCAGGCGCCCAGCAAGTTTACAATGTTCAAATGTGGCCCCAGGTGAGTCATTATCTTCAGTTCGGACATGAGAGCTTGTTTTTCACTGGATCTGGCCGTGGCTGTTGAAGGAATAAATCACATATCAGTCCAGCTGGGCTATCAACTTCCCGTTCTCAGACAAAAAAAAAAAAAAAAAAAACATGACTAATCCTGTGATTGGATATCATTCTATTTATCAAAAGTCTAAAAGAAGCAGATAGTTACTTGGCCTCAATGCTAATAACTAATTCCTAGTCTTTCTGGTAAAAAGAAGTCACTGGAAACAACAACTCTTAATTTTCCAACATATGGGCAACAAGAGCAATCTAAATAAATCTAATTGACAAAATTGTCTAAATACACATAAAACCTAGAGTCAGAAGAACTGGGACCTAGTCCTAAATGTCTTATTTACTAGCTGTATGATTTTAAGCAATTCCCTTAATCTCACTGTGCTCATAAAATCCCGAGGAAGGAGCACTTACGCTTTAACATCTTCACGGCAACCTTCATGACAGGCTGGGATCGGCTTAATCCATAGGCTGTTCCTTCAACCACCTTCCCAAACGCTCCAGACCCCAACACCCGACCTGTGGGCAGACAGAATCATTAACGCCCACGAACTCCAGACGCCTCTTCAGCGTTCTGCACGGAAGCCAGCTCTGCGGGTGGACAGCTGGGCGGGCGTCTTTCCCGTTTGGAGTAAGCGTAATGACTCCTCCAAGTCACAGTGTCAAAAAACAGAACTGAGCCCACAGGGAAGGTAATTAGCATAATTGCTTTTGTCAAATAACATTTACAAAGGAAAGAAAACACAGACGGGAGAAAGGAGGGTGCAGCCCTCCCCGGTGTGAGCGCGCTGTCTACCAGCTCCCCTGCCTGCAGGGCCAGCCCCTGGGATCCTCCGCCTTCAGGGGCTCTCACCCAGACCCCCTGGTTCTCTCTCCTTCTGTTTTCCACATGCAAACAGGGGCATCTTTTGTCTTAGTAAATTCTTAGTCACTGGAAATACTTCAGTATTCAAAATATCACTGATTCCAAGGAATGACTAAGTAAAAACTTCAGGCTGTGCTCAAGGCTCCCTGTTTATTAGGAAGGCCACCCCACCAGGACCTAATCAGGCCCCAGAGCACACTGAAGCTGCTGTTCCCACCCTGAAAGAGCTCACAAGTCTATGAGAACCGTTTCCCAAGGTGTCAGTCTCACCACGAGAGCCAAGCCAGGGAAAGACTCCGCTCATCAAAGACACTAACAGCCAACACTGCCTCTTACTGCATGCCTGTGTTACTGGAAATTGTACCTGGAAAGATATTGCTTCGCCAGCAGTGTCTCTTGGTATAATGGGAATTGTGCTCTTCTCCCCACATTTTACTCCTTTTTTTTTTTTTTTTTTTTTGAGATGGAGTTTCGCTCTTGTTGCCCAGGCTGGAGTGCAATGATACGATCTCGGCTCACCGCAACCTCTGCCTCCTAGGTTCAAGCGATTCTCCTGCCTCAGCCTCCCGAGTAGCTGGGGTTAGAGGCATGCGCCACCATGCCAGTCTAATTTTGTATGTTTTAGTAGAGACGGGGTTTCTCCATGTTGGTTAGGCTGGTCTCAAACTCCCGAGATCAGGTGATTCGCCCATGTTGGCCTCCCAAAGTGCTAGGATTACAGGCAGGAGCCACCGTGCCTGGCCTATTTTGCTACTTTTTAACTCCCTAAGCTCCTCATCCCTTTTTGGGAAATACGCAAGAAAATAAAGAATGCTTCGATATAAGTATTTGAAATTGGGAGCAGTTCTTATAACCACGCATGGATTCTCCTTGCCCACTGCCTAGACAGCGGATTTATCAAGAGAGGAGAACTGCAATAGAAAAAGAGTTCAATTCACACAAAGCCAGCTGTACAGGAGACCAGAATTTTATTATTACTCAAATCAGTGTCTCTGAAAACTGAGGGAATGGGTTTTTTAAGGATGATTTGGTGGGTAGGGAGTGAAATGGGAATGCTGATTGGTTGAGTCAAAGATGAAATCATAGATAGCTGACCCTGGCCTCTTGCACTGAGTCAGTTCCTAGGTAGAGGTCACAAGATCAGATGAGACCTGGGTGGTGTCAGCTGGTGCATCGAAAAACAGGGTCTCTAAAATATCTCAAGCACTGACCTCAGGTTTTACAACAGTGATTCCTAAACCATCCTTCCTAATCCTGTAGTTAATTTGTTAGTCTCGCAAAGGCAGTTTAGTTCCCAGGCAAGAAGAGGGTTTGTTTGGGCAAAGGGCTGTTCTTGTCTTCTTATCAAAGTTAAACTATAAACTAAGTTCCTCTCAATATTAGTTCGGCCTATGCCCAGGAAGGAATGAGGACAGCTTGGAAGCTAAAGCAAGATGGAGCTGGTTGGATGATATCTCATTCACTGTCCTAATTTCCTCAGTTACAATTTTTGCAAAGGTGATTTCACTCTGGTGCCTTGCTTGATTTCAGTTTAACTCTCTAAGAAGACTTAAACTCTTCTGTATTTTGGAATGAGACAGGTGGATAATTAAAACCTGCACTTGGCATTCGTTAACATATATACGGTTAGATCATTCATCTAACACAACCTCTACCTCTGCTTTCATTTGCCTGTGTCATGTTTTCATTCATTTGGAATGTGATTTAAAAAAGAAATATTCCCTTGGACTAAAGCTTCACATACTTGGTCTCAGCCCAAGATTGAAATATTTGAAATGCTTGTGATAAGTTGGCTTGCTTATTTTTACACATTTTGCCTTAAAATGTACCTATATTTTTATATTCCGTATTCCAAATATATAAAGGAAAATCTAATGCATCTTCAGAATGTATAGAATCAAAATACATTTTGCAGTTGTCCTCATTCATTTCTCAACTGCTCATTTTTAGTCACAGAAATTCATCTCATTTTCTGTTTGTGGCATTTCTAAAGCAAAGCAATTTTGATGGGTATCTTTGCCAGCCCTCTTCATATTCTCTTCTCCCTTTGTAAAATTTTCTTTAACCATAATTTGTTATGGAATGAGATTTTAAAAAATCATTGCAATGATTCAATTAACTCATTGTCAAGACAGAAATATATTTCCAAAAGTAAATTTCTATTGCTTAGTTCTTACTAAGCACAAGCTCAGATCTCTATTCTGCCAAGGCCTATAAATTGTAAAGCTGTGTGCAAGGAAAAGGGAGTCTTGGGAGGTCACCCCCATGGAACTTACCAAGCACTAGTCCATCTCTTGGAAACTCCCATCTTGAGTCATAAGGCAGCTGCATCGGGTCCACATAAATATATTCATGTCCATCAGGGCTGATTGATTCAATGACCCTCCAGCGAATTTCATACCTTGGTTTCTATAAATGACCAAGACAGGTAACTGGTGAGTTACCAAAGTTCCAGTGCACCAGAGCTTCACTGAAACAGCACAGTGACGGGACAAAGTAGAGTCCAACAACAATCACTTCACATATAATTACTGAGCTCCTTCTCTGTGCCAAGCACTTAACTAGGTTGCTATTCTTCTTGTTATCATTGGTTTCAAAGATCTTTAGTTTTATAAGAAAATATCTACCTGTTTCCAAATGACGACCAGAACAATGAGTGAGATGATCACAATCACCAACAGCACCAGGACCGCGGCAGCCACCGTGAGTTCAGAACGCAGGGCTAGGTGACAAGAGAGAGAGGCACAATGGAGAGTTTCCTCGAGGACATGCAGGGCGGCAGCAAGGCAGTGTGGCTGTCTGAGCCAGGAATCTCTCATGCTGGTGGTGAAGTGTGAGGGCTGCCTGGTTCATTTTAGGGATAGGCAGTACCATCTCTCAAACATCTACACACAGGAAACTACATCAACTCTTTCCTTATACAAGAAGGGGACAAAATTCAATCAGGAAAACTCAGTATTTTTTCTCCAAAATTGCTCCAGCAGTAACCTTGTGGACAGAATTAGAATAGGAACAGTAAAGATGGATAAATGCAGGCTAGGCACGGTGGCTCACACCTGTAATCTCAGCACTTCAGGAGGCTGAGGTGGGCGGATCACAGCTCAGGAGTTCGAGACCAGCCTGACCAACACAGTGAAACCCTGTCTCTACTAAAAATACAAAAATAATTAGCTGGCTGTGGTGTTATGCGCCTGTAATCCCAGCTACTCGGAAGGCTGAGGCAGGAGAATCGCTTGAACCTGGGAGGCAGAGGTTGCAGTGAGCCAAGCCCATGCCATTGCACTCCAGCCTGGGTGACAGAGTGAAACTCCATATCAACAACAACAACAAAAAAAAAGACAGATAAATGCAACTGACAGCTACTATACGAGCAGAAACTTCTACTTCATACGCTTTATTATAAAATTTATTTTTAAGTTGAATTTTGCTTATATTGCTTTTGTCTTCATCCATCTTTTAAGAAGCAATGAGACAGAAGATCCTTCTTCTCCACACTCCATCCACGTACACAGACATTCAAAATAGAGACTGCAAATTATTAGACAAGCAAAATTATTAGACAAATTTATTAGATAAGCAAAATTATTGGACAAGCAAAATTTTGAGGGGCCTTTGCAAGATATGGTTTTGGATCTGAATCTAAAACAAAGTCCCAGGTAGAGGTTGCAGTAAGCCAAGATCACGCCACTGCACTCCAGCCTGGGCAAGAGAGCAAGACTCTGTCTCAAAAAATAAAACAAAGTCCCAGATGCCTTTAACGGCATTCATAACTGAATTTCTGCCTTGGGACCTTCATTCCTATATGACCCTATCTGAGATTCAAGGTTCCATGGGACAGGGGGGAGACGGGGCTCAGCTGATGAGTCGTCCTGACTGTTGGGCAACTCACTGGGAGCTACGAGCTTCAGCTCTCGGTTCTCAGCACCAAGGAGATTCTTAGCCAGGCATCGCACGGCAATGGTCTCCTCCACTTTGGCGAAAGTCACACGGCCCTCCACAGTACTCCTGTCTCGGGGGTGGATCTCCGTGATGATGTTTGAGACATTGTTGGCCAAAATTGTCCAGGAAGTTTCGTTATTACATCTAGAGAGAAAAAGGGCTTAAGTACAGGGCCAATTCCTGAGAGTCATGGAGATGAGTGGAGCCATGGGAACCCTCTATGATGGCAAGGAGTAGGGTGGGACCTGGTCTACATTTCGGGGCACTACACACTGACTTATTTCACATGCCAATGAACATTAAAATTTGTTTGCTTATGCTCGAGAGGGAATAACTCACACATGAACAACTGAAAGCTAACTGTTGACAGAGCAGGTAGGGATAAACAAGTTTAATAAAATATGACGACCATTCCCCAGTCTTGAACCTATGAGCAAACTGAACAGTTCAATTTCAACCATAGTTAATGATCTCAATTTCTCACCCCTTCAAAATGGCCTGGAGCCCTCCCTTCTCACCACCCACACTGGGAAGAGCCCCGAAGGGGTCACTAGGGTTGTGGCAATCCTCGGATTGAGTTATAAGACCTAGATTCCCGCTCCACACTGGAATCTTCTAGAAACTCCAGTCAACATCCAAGTCTATCCTTAGCCCTGGGTTAAGACAAGGAGTCTCCGTCTAGAGAAAGAAGCAACTGAGGCTTCTGAACACAACCAGTTACCACGGATGAAATGTAAACACTTGATCTGCTTATGTGCCCATTTAAGAAGGCTGAGGTCTGGGGAAGGGAGGAAGGACTGGCGTATTAACCCGCCAAACAGCAAGTGGGCAGATGAGGGACTAAGCAGTCACATTTATGTTTACATGCAGTCCAGCCACCAAACAAAGTTCACCAAATAAGAAATGTGAGCCAGGGTAGTAGAAATCTCCTTAGGACAGTGGTTCTTAAAATTCATCTTTTTTTCAAATTGGAGACACTTTGAATGTCTAATGAAAGCCATGGACCTTCTCTTTACAGCTATTCGTGACAAAAGATACACACCCTGAAGCTATCACACCCAAAACCCTATCTTACAGTCAATAAGTAAAATGTATTTGACATCATTCATGTCAAGGGAGAAAGATTCTGACCACAAAAGAAGACACATCTGTTTTCCATACTTCTTAATATCCTTGCAAATCATCCACTCAATATCAGGAAGCGGTGTGCCTTCAGCCATGCATCTCACTGTCTGTCCCCCACTTGAGCCATGGTGGTCATCAACCAAGTCCAGAATGGATGAAGGAACTGCAAGAGGCAGAAAGAAGTCAGAATGGAAGAGTTCGTGTCCCAGTACATGTGGGACGACAAAGTGGAATATCAGTTCACAACTCATCCACTTGCCATTCAAACTACTCCAGAGGGGCTGAAACTAGTTGTACAAGTAACACTCCAGTGTAGACAGACACACTTGGTTAGCAGCATTTTCACAGTTTTGGTGTTTTGAGAGTTATGCCTGTGATGTTTTAAACCTGGAGTGAAGAAAGCGAAAAGTCCGTGGGCGTGATGGCTCACACCTGTAGCCCCAGCTGCTTGGGAGGCTGAGGTGGAAGAGAATCATTTGAACCTAGGAGTTTGAGGCAAGCATGGGCAACATGGTGAGAAGAAAGAAAGAAGGGGAAGAAAAGAGTGGAGAGGGAAAAGAAAGAAAGAAAGAAAGAAGAAAGAAAGAAGAAAGAAAGAAAGAAGAAAGAAAGAAGAAAGAAAGAAAGAAAGGAAAGAAAGAAATAAAGAAAGAAAGGAAAGAAGAAAGAAAGAAAGAAAGAAAGAAAGAAAGAAAGAAAAGAAAGAAAGAAAGAAGGAAAGAAAGGAAGGAAGGAAAGAAAGAAGAGAGAAAGAAAGAAAGAGAAAAAGAAGGAAAGAAAGAACAAACGAAAAAGAAAGAAGAAGAAAGAAAGAATAAAAGGCTGGAAGTCAGGAAGGAAGGAAGAGAGGGAAGGAGGGAGGGAAGAAGGGAAGGAAATGGAGAAAGGAAAAGAAAAGAGAGAGGGAAGGAAGGAAGGATGGAAGGAAGGAGGAAGGGAGGGAGGGAGATAGGCAGGGAGGGAGGAAAGTCCCTGGTTATTTGGCTTGAAAGGCAAGGAGGTTCTTAACATTATATTACAGCTTAGGATTCAATTAATGGATTCACCTAAAGTATTAAAGCAGCATTTACCAAAATGCATCTGTGGTATGTTATTATGTTTTTGGGTTTGTTTGTTTGTTTGTTTTTTGAGACAAAGTCTCGCTCTGTCGCCCAGGCCGGAGTGCAGTGGTACGATCTCTGCTCACTGCAACCTCCACCTCCCCGGTTCAAGCAATTCTCCTGCCTCAGCCTCCTGAGTAGCTGAAACTACAGGCACCTTTCACCACGCCCAACTAAATTTTGTATTTTTAATAGAGATGGGGCTTTCACCATGTTGGCCAGGGTGGTCTCGATCTCCTGACCTCGTGATCCACCCATCTTAGGCTCCCAAAGTGCTGAGATTACAGGTGTGAGCTGCCACGCCCAGCCTGTTATTAGGTTTTAAAGATTCTTTTCTAAATCTGTGGTGAAATATATTAGAGATACGATGATACTTGTATCACAGGTTTTACTGTGAGGATCACATGAGCACACCTCAAACAGCACCTGGCACATGGCTGGGACTCAGGATAGTTGCTGAGCCTGAATGTAAACAGACTTGGGCCCTCCATTCTGATAGGGACCACTGTACAATGTCTACAAGGAAAATCTGTAGCAAAGCTCTCCAGAACAATCTAAGGTCATCTGGACCAAAAAGTATCACTTCTCTCTTCTCAGATCTGGAGGTGCCATATTGAGATGCGGGTCCTGAGCAAGTTGGTGGAGGCCGGGTGCAGTGGCTCACACCAGTAATCCCAGCACTTTGAGAGGCCAAAGTGGGAGGATAGCTTGAACCCAGGAGACCCCATCTCTACAAAAATAGAGAAAACTAGTGGAGCCTACAGATTCCTCGCCTATTCTGGAGTAACCCAGAACCCCTCAGAAATACCTGAATTCATGAGTCCAGCAAAAGTATCCCTGATATGTGACATCTACAGTCACTGCTTCTCCCCTAAGTGTTGCCTTTCTTCCATGACTTGGGAGAAAAGTGCCAGACTTTCCTTGGAAGACACTCATCCATACAGCTAGCATTACCTTTTCACTCCCTTTACATACCTTGAGTTAACAGTTCAAAAGTATAGCTTTTCACATCGTCTTCATTTTGAACTACAATAGTATAATGGCCACTGTCTTCTTCCTTAGCACGGATCAGCTTTAATTGGCTTCGATACCTTTAAAAAAAAAAGGATTTTGTTTCAACAAGCAGTAGCTAAGTAAGTTCCAATCATTTAAGCAATTGTACTCTTCAATTTAAGTTTTATTTTTACTTTAAAAAGTAAAGTCATCTTTTTTTTTCTTGTTCATATCATCTCCTTTCTGGAATTCTCAATATACAGTGCACACATGGAGGGTCTGGATCATACACACAATTCTTACAAGAGAAAACCAGACCTTCAGAGATGAACAATGGCCTTCTCCAAGAGCTATCAGTTCAGCCGGGGCCTGACTTCTGAATGAATAAGCCCAGCTCACCAGCTTTTCTTTAAAAACAAAAAAAACTTTTATTTTTACCTTTAAAATAAAATACTTGTTTCCCCTAAATATCCATCATTTAGGTGGTTCAGCCAAACAATGGAATACCACTGGAGGATAGAATGAAGATATTCTCTACCTACAGGTATGGAGAGGTCGTAGGATATAACATTCCCACTTGCTTGTATTTTGCTTAAAGAAACGTGAAGGCTTCATAAGAACATAATAAAACTAATAAAGGTGTATCCCTGTGGGGAAGAGGGGAGGACTGGGCAGTTGGGAACAAGGGTACAGTAAGGCTTCTTACAATGCACTCTTTATGCTTGATTGTTTTTCAAGCATGGGATTCTATCACCTATTAAAAAAATTATAGGCTGGGTTCAGTGACTCATGCCTGTAATCCCAGCACTTTGGGAGGTCGACGCAGGCAGATTACTCGAGGTCAGGAGTTCGAGATCAGCCTGACCAACATGGTGAAACTCCCATCTCTACTAAAAATACAAAAAAACAAAATTAGCCGGGCATGGTAGTGCATGCCTATAATCCCAGCTACTCAGGAGGCTGAGGATGAAGAACGGCTTGAACTCAGGAGGCAGAGGTTGCAGCAGGCCAAGATCTCGCCACTGCACTCCAGCCTGGGCAACAGAGCGAGACTCTGCCTCAAAAAAAAAAAAAAAGTTAGAAAAAGTATGCCTCTTCGTACTTTATTAAAGAGAAGCTTCCCCAGAAATATTTTACTTGGTCTATAAATGACATCAGGTTGTGTGTGTGTGCGTGCATGTGTGTGTGTAAACATAGTTTGTGTCCATTTGATTGTCCTTTCATCACAGTGTGGAAAAGCAGCTGGAACAGAGAAGAAAAGCACTGGTCATGGAGTAAGAAGGTATGAGGTATTATCACAATTTTCCATGCCTCAGTTTCTTTGTGTGTAAAATGTGATAACTGTACACACAGCACAGTCATTGTGAGAGTTAATGAAAGGAGACTGTATGTGTGAAAGCATTTCATTGACTTCAAAACACTTTGCAAATGCTGGGGCACTCAGACCTGCGAAGAGAGCAGGCTGGGCCATACTGGGTGTGCTTCAGGACTGGATTTCCTTAGAGAGTCCCCGAGGGCACACTGGGATGCTAATTACCAGATTATCCTCTGCTGTTTGTTGTCTACACTTCTTTGGCCAAGAAAACCAGTGAGTTCACTAGTTTTAAGCTCCAGGAAGCCAGATCCCTCATCTACCATGTTCATCTTTGTATTCACTGGCTTGTAATAGGAACTAAAAAATATGTGTTGAGGAATCCTTGAATCACGAAAAAGTAAAGGCGTCTTTCCAGAATCTTGCAGTTGGTGAGTCTATCCTGCCACTGCTATTGATTATGGCTTGCAGACAGTGCTCACATGTGGGAATTCACTCAGGGTGGTGACCCTGACAGTGGTGCCCAACTGGGGCGATCCCAACACTCACACACATGTTGGAGGTGTTAGCTGTACCAGGGTTACCCTGTTCCCCTCTGGCTCCATAGCCTCGTGGAAGTTCCTTGTGGAAAGCCGTGCTCCTCATTGGGCACCTTCATTTTGTGTCATCAGAAATCCATCCAGATTCAGCCTCCCACTCCATTTTTCCTTTACTCTTCTATAGAGGTTGTAAAATTCCATTTTCTCGGACACTGCTTCTCAATTACACGTGGAATTTAGTTCAGAAAGAAGAAAGCAAATCCTGAAGTGAACTGAACTGATGAGAAAGGCTCTGTTCTTCCTCCTGCTGAAGGCTTTGAGTGCTGCAAGATGTACCTTCTGACTCCTGGATTCTAATCATAGCTTAAAACCTCAAGAGACCTCAAGATATTATCTGATCCAATTCTTTGCCTTGACGGACATAAGGTATTGTTTATCCTACATTGCAGATGAGGAAACTGAGGATGCGAGGTGACTCACTCAAAACTCCACCACCAGTTAAGAGCTATGAGCAATCTACCATTCTGATTAAAAGGCAGGGATCTAAGCGACTCACTCACTGCACATCTCTCTCCTGACTGAATTTAGCCAGGCTCTACTCTTCTTTCCTGTAGAGTCCTCGATTAGGGCAAATGCATTCCATATTAAGCCTATGACATTTACTTTCATGTAAGGTGGTGTGATAACTGCCTCATGGGTGTGATCGCCATACATGTCTACTTGCAATATGGATCATGAACATCAGGGAATATATTCAATCTATTCAATTCTGGTGAGTCCAGTTTTCCTTCCCTTCTTCTACCCTTGCTGAATCCAGTGACCTGTCTTTCCCTGGGGGCCAGAGCTTTTAGATCTTTTTTCTCATCTTCTCTTTAAATACTTACCAGCATACTGATACCACATTGCAATGTTATCATTGAAGAGATGTGATTTTGAGCATCTCTTAACCAGATTGCTACATCTTCTAGAGTGACTTTGGGTCTGCGTTGTAAGACACACACAAACCTCAGTCCACCTCTGATGCACACTAAAAAAAAAAGGGATACTTGGGCAGAGTGTTTCTTTACCTTGTTTCCTGAATCTTTTCCACATCAGTGGTGATCTCGGTGAGATTTTCGATCAGAGTCAGGTTGTTTTTCAGCCAGGATATCCTGGGAGTTGGGTAGGCCTGCACCTCTACGACAAAATTTTTGACTTCATGCAGGTTGACAGCTTCCAACTGGCTGAAGTTGGGTTTGATCTCAATGAAGCCTTTCTCTGTACAGGGAAGAGTTTCCATTAAATAATGATTACCACAGATGGATCCCGAGCAGCATGGACGACTGACATTTTAGAAAGCGGAATGTACCATGGACAGAAATAGTGACTTTCTTCATTTCTTTGACCTCCCTGGTAGCCTGGCGGGCAGCACATTCGTAATCTCCACTGTCTTTCACCGTGGCCTCGGGGACCGTCAAAGTGTACACCAATTTGATGGATGGGACTTTGATTTCTTCAAGCATTGTGATGCCTTTGCCTTTCTATAGCAAAAGGGGAAGAAAACCGACTTTTAAAAAGCTCGCTCCTAGGAGTGAACTCTAAGGTAAACTATGGACTCCGGGTGATACGGGATGTGTCAATGGAGGTTCATCAGTTACAACCAATGGAAGGTGGGGATATTGACAAGGGGATAGGCTATGCCTGTTTGGGAGCAGGGGACACATGGGAAATTTCTGTAATTTTGCTGTAAACCTAAAACTGCTCTAAAAGGTAAAACCTAAAGAAAAAAAGCTAGCTGCTTAGAAAATCATGAGGTTTTTAATTTTGTTGTTGTTTTCAGTTTTTTTTAGAGACAGAATCTTGCTCTGCTGCCTAGGCTGGAATGCAGTGGCACAATCATGGCTCACTGCAGCCTCAACCTCCTGGGCTCAAGTGATCCTCCCACCTCAGTCTCCCAAGCAGCTTGGATTACAGGCTCATGCCACCACAACTGGCTAATTTTAAAAAATGTTTTAAAGAGATGGAGTCTCGATACATTGCCCAGGCTGATCTCAAACTCCTGGCCTCAAGCGACTCTCCTGCCTCAGCCTCCGAAAGTATTGGGATTACAGGCATGAGCCACCACACCCGGCCCATGTTTTAAAAGGATAGTTAATGACACATATAAGGTGTTCATGCTATACTGCTGAAGGATAAAGAACGTAACAAACTACTGTTTAAAGAATAACACCTATTAATTATTCAATGTTTATCTATGAATAAGAAATAATTAAAAACTTTATCTCAGTCAAGTTCATAGGCTCACATGTGTAAACCCAGCACTTTGGAAGGCCAAGGTGGGAGGATCACTTAAGCCCAGGAGTTTGAGACCAGCCTGGGCAATGTAGTGAGATCCCCATTTCTACAAAGAAAAAGAAATACATAGAAATAAAAAACAAAAGCTTTGTCTCCCTAAATATAAACAGTGGTGCTCTGGGAAGTAGCCTTTCCTTTGTCTCTCCATATTTTGCAAAGTTTCTGCAATAAACCTGCATTACTTTTATAATCAGAAAAAACATATTGTATAAAACAATATTTTGATTTTATATTTGTGAGCCAAATAGCATGTACTTTGATTTGGAAAAAAAGTTTCTGTCTCCCATAAATAAAAAGCAGTGCTTATGTGTTAAAAATTAAAGGCAGTCAAGTATGAACAGAAGAACCAAATCACTTCCTATTTCAGGGAAGATGCACATTTGTTGGACTATAAATGTCCCTTCACGGTGTAAAGTTTGTAAGGCAATAGTGAAAATGCCCAACTTCCAATCAGGGCATTTTCAGGGAGGAATGAAGAGCAGCAGTAAATGCATCGGGGAGAGAAATGAATAAAAGGAGGGAGATCAATAAATAGAAGGACAGAAAGATGTCAAGTGCCTAAAAGAACAGGAAGCAGAAATTTACAAGTCAGGAGTGGACGGAAGAAATATATATATCTGGTTTTTATTCTCCCTAAGAATGTTAGTCATGCCTGCATTGGGCATTCATAGCCTCTTACACATGGCTCTCTTATACACTTAACAACAATGCATTAGAATGACTGAGACCCTGTGTGTAAATCTCTAGTCACCAAGAGGCAGCATGGTGGCTCCCCTTCCCCACTTCCATCTCCCCGCCTCCCTTCTTCCCGCAGTACTGGACCAGCTTCTGGTACAGTGGTTGGGACTGAACAAACATCATTTAACCTTTGCTAATTTATTACATGATGCCTGTTCACTGAAGGTGACCCATGAAAAAGGTCAGGCATATAGGAGGCAGAACAGGAAGACACAGTGTCCTGGGTGCCAACAAAGCAGAAGAAGAAGGGGTGTGGGCAATCAACACTATTAGATGAATCAACCCTCGGGGCACAGGAGCCAAGTCAGTGAGAATCAATGACTGCCTCCGCAATGGTAAAAACCAGTGGTTTTTTTTTTGCTCTTCTAATTTTTTGTTGATATCTTGTAGCCAGAGAACTGTCTGACTTCTGAAAAAGAAGGCTTAGTGCACACTATTTATGTATTCTGAAGGCCCAGGTCCAGCAATTATCATTTCAAACTCTCCCATTGATCAAGGCGCCCTAAAGGCCATCTAATCAAATGTGTTCATCATAGAGGTGTGAAGCTAAGGTCTAGAGAAACCCGTTGATGTCCCCATTAGTGACAGACCAAGCTCGAATGCAGGTCTTCTGAGCCCTGCTGCTCTGCTCCAAGCCACTGCATGTCCTGAGGGTACCTACCACTTCTCCAGGGTAAGTCCACTGAAGGTCAACCACCTCATTATTAAAAACAGCACAGGTGACTACAATCGTTTCCCCTGACTTATACACGGTTTTAAGAGCTTCCATTTCTAGATCCAGCTTTGATGTTGCTATAAAAAAGAACAAAAGTAACAGGCTAAAAATCCATAGGATAGTCAGGATCTTATAAAGTTTGAGGGTTTTTTTTTTTAACGAAAACCTTGAAAAATAACTTGACAACCAGTTTGATCTAGGTAAAATTTGGAAAATCTCACACAGCTTGATTTTGAGATGGTGTACAACAATTAGGCATATAGTTATAATACAGAATTACAAAACAATAACAATAAAAATAAATTCTAATCAAACAGAACACCACATTCCTCAGCAGTGGGTTAGTTATGGTTATACTCTGCTGCAATCACCTTGACTGATATATTTATTCATTTAATCCACCAACCTTTGCTGATCCACACTGCTCTAGATATTTTGTTTCTATCCAACTGTTTCTTCTCTTCTTCTCTTCCACTCTTCTCAGTACTTTCCCAGAACTTGACACAGTGCCTGGCACAAAATTAGCTGTGCTCTGATTTTAAAACAATGTATTCTTGCTGCTACCCATTCTTCCACATAGAATAAGTGTTCAGGAAATATCTGTTGACCTCAGCAGGTATTACACTTCCCCAAGCATACTAACTGCGGATATCAAAGGGTGTAGATGTCTAAAACTATGATCTTTCTTCAAAATTTAAATCACTTTTCTTGAGTTACTAATCTAGGCATCTAACCCCACTGCGTGTATGTTTGTTTTTAGGGCCACCGTAGTCAGGAATATGAATAAAAGTAAGAGGCTTATGTAAGAAAAGAATTCTTTACAGTATTTTGAAGTCAACTGATGAAACATGAAATCTTGCATGGGTAATCAAGCTTTAGCCTTTAGTAATTTTAATCTTACTATTAATGACACAGAGGTCGGCCTGACATTGTATTAGCTGGGGTCCTAAATCCCCAAATAGGAATTTAGGATCACCAGTGATGATGATTTAAAAAAAAAAATCCTACATGCATCTGATGATTTTACCAGTTTTCTAAAGTAAGAAAGCGGTAATACAAGTACCTTTTAAAGCATAAACGTTAAAAGGGATGGTCTGGAACTTTTTTCCTTTGACGGTGGCCTCACAGATATAGGGCCCGACAGTGAAGGTCCCATTAAAGCCCTGTCTGCTGTCATAGGAGGCAGGTACCACCCCGTCACTGCTGTGTAAGGTTACAGGAGTGTTGGGATCAGTAGTGCGACAAGGTATGATGGCAGAATCATCGTCCTCCACAATGACTAAATAATCCGTCATTCCTAGAGGTACAAAGGCAACATCTGGGTCTGCAATTTAAAAAAGAATGAAGACTTTATTAGACATTAATTTCACCTTTACACATAAATCCAGAAAAACTATCCCACTGGCAGCACTGATATTAGGTATGAAGTTCACCTTTATACATATATCCAGAAGAATTACCCCACTGGCATTAGTTATCATGACAGCTACAAAGTGATTTTAAGGTATGAATAATATCAAATTGCCTGTATCCTATTGGATAATACTGATGATAAACATAAATACTAGACAGAAGCTGTGGCTTATGCCTGTAATCCCAGCACTTTGAGAGGCCAAGGTGGGAGAGTTGCTTGTGCTCAGGAGTTTTAGACCAGCCTGGGCAACATAGTGAGACCCTGTCTCTATAAATAAATAAATAAATACTGACTAGGAATCTAAAACAAAATTTAAACAACTACAAACAAAAATGAACAATAATAGAGTCCATCTCTGTTCAAAACGGGAAAAAAATATTTCTAGTTTTACTATGAAATGCTTTTAAAAATGCTTATCTACTATAGTCAGTAAGATTGAAAAGTAGCACAGAAATCTATTTATTAAAAAGTAATCCTCTGAGAAATACATAAAATGTATAATTCCATAGCCTGAGAATTTCCTTTCCAAAAGAAAACCAGCTACTTAAGCTACTGTGGTAAGAAGTTCTATGAGTCTCAAACATCAGCTGTAGAAAGGGCCCCCAAATCTCCATTATTGCCAATAAAAGGATTTCAGTCAGATAGTGATGCAGGGGCTACTTGATGGTGTCTGTGCTGGAGGAAGGTAGGGAACAAGAAGAATTTCTGGACAATCTTACATAGATTAAAACTTTAGAGACTGGTGTACCTTTAACACATTCCCATTCCTGCCATTCTCTTCACAGCAGGGGAAAATCCTTCCACACTCAGAGGATTTTCCTGAAGGAATCTAAGTGTGAATGAAGTTGGGGTGACATTCTAAATAGCTTCCCTTTTCAAAACAAAGGTTTTTTCAATTAAGAAGGAAGGTTCATATGAATAAGAGTATCATGAAAGAAGTAAAGAGAGTCTAGATCCCCGGGGGACACCCATAGTTATAGAGGGTAGGAAGAGGAGCCCTTTAAAAACCTCAAAAAGAAAAGACAGAAAGGTAGGAAGACATACCTCTGTGAGAACCCCCTTCCTTGACCTATGCCAAAACAGCAAGGATGGCAAGAATTGTAAACAGTTTATGTTTTGTTCTAAAACCAAGTATTCTAGCCATAGTCTTTCTTAATTTACCTAACTGCATACTGAGATTGCCATCACTTGTGCTCAGCCCTTTTGTCCTTTTAATTAAAATATAGGAGTAGGCTATGCCTGGTGGCTCACGCCTGTAACCTCAGAACTTCGGGAGGCTGAGGTGGGTGTGGATTGCTTGAGCCCAGGAGTTTGAGACCAGCCTGGGCACCACGGTAAAACCCTATCTCTACAAAAAACATAAAAACTCAGGTGTGATGGCTCATGCCTGTAATCCCAGCACTTTGGGAGGCTGAAGCAGACAGATCACTTGAGGTCAGGAGTTCAAGACCAGCCTGGCCAATATGCTGAAACCCTTGTCTAGACTAAAAATACAAACAAAAAAAAAAATTTTTTTAATATATATAAAAATTAGCCAGGTGTGGTGGTGCATGCCTGTAATTCCAGCTACTCGAGAGGCTGAAGTGGAAGGATCGTTTGAACCAGGTAAGTTGAGGCTGCAGTGAGCTGTGATCATGCCACTGCATTCCAGCCTGGGCAAGAGAGTGACACCCTGTCTCAAATAAATAAATAAATAAAAATAAACTTTTTAAAAATGAAAAGGAAAATGCCTTCCAACTCTCTGAGAATAAATGTATGTTGATAGTGAATCTGAAAAACCGAGTGTTTATTTGGAAGATATTATAATGAACTATTAGCAGCTCCAAGACAGGGCCTACCTATTAATCTTTGTGTCCTCAGCATTTAGTCCAGTGCCAGACGCACTGTGAGTATGTGTGCAACTTGATGGAACTGAATAGAAATGAGTATATTTCAGATTGTTCATTCAGTATCAATACAGGACGCATCGTAACAAAGATGCCTTTCAAAACTTAATACAGCTCTGAAATGCTAACAATAAATATTTCTTGATAATATTACAAATGATCTTTATTTAATTGTGTGTGTTAGCTTACATCTTTCAAACTTCCTGCAGTAAATATTAATTATTTATATGTATGTTCAAAACCTTAGTACATTTAACAGGAGAGACAGGACAAGAAGAAGATTGGTCCTAGGGACCCATCCAACTCACCTGGCACATAGATGTAAATGTGCCTGCCTTCAAGCTCATTCTCTTCTGTCTGAGTGTGGTTGTAATAGCAAGTGTACAGTCCTGTGTGGGCTGCCGAGGCATTGCTCACTTCCAAGACTGTCACAAAAAGGCCACTGTTGTTTTCTTCATTTCTGATTTCCACATTGGGGTTCTCTTCTTCAGACATGGGGTACTGCCAGCTCACTTCACTCTCCCCAAAGCATCTCAGAGAAAAGGATGAATTCAGCTGCACAACCTTTTCATTTTCATTTGGAAGGATAGAGGGTAATGAAAGCTGGCAGAGGATTAGGCTCAGCCCTGCAAAAGGAAACACACTCTGAATAGGATGCAGCCAGAAAGGACGGTCTCATCCCGAGAACTGAGAGATGCAACAGTAGCAGCTTAGATGAACAATGACCATTTCTACACAAAAATCCGTTAGCCTGGACACTCATGAAAGGCTCCCCATTATAACGGCCACTGCATCTGCTGAGAACAGCAAATGTTCCAAATAGCTCCACCAAGCACTGCTAGATTCACCCCTCCAAACACTCAAATGATCAGAGGACATCTGATTCCAATTCCATATTTCAGACTCTTATGTGTAACCATAAAATATCCCAAGATGGCACGGGCTAAAGCACATATGGGTGGGTACTTTATGGTTCACAGTCACAGCAGAGGTTTCCCTTAGTTAAAAATGAGATGAGGAGCCAGATGCGGTGGCTCACGCCTATAATCCAGCACTTTGGGAGGCCGAGGTGGGTGGATCACAAGGTCAGGAGTTCGAGGCCAGCCTGGCCAATATGGTGAAACCCCATCTCTACTAAAAATACAAAAAAAAAAAAAAAAGATGAGGCTGGGTGCAGTGGCTCATGTCTGTAATCCCAGCACTTTGGGAGGTGGAAGTGGGAGGATCACTTGAGCTCAGGAGTTCGAGACTAGCCTGGGCAATGTAGTGAGACCTGGTCTCCACAAAAAATAAAAAAATTAGCTGGAGGCTGACATTGGAGGATCACTGGAGCCCAGGAGACTGAGGCTGCAGTGAGCTTCTGCACTCCAGCCTGGGCAATAGAGCGAAAGACCCTGTCTAAAACAAACAAAAACTTGGAATGAGAATGGTGGCAAAGATATGGACTGAACAAAACACAAAGCACAACTGTGCTCAAGAATTCTACATCTTCCATTTCTTATAAGCTTTAGGCATACCATCTCTCCCGCATGACTTCCAGGGCCAAATCGGGATGATATGGATTTTCTTTTCTTTTCTTTTTTTTTTTTGAGATGGAGTCTTGCTCTGTCACCCAGGCTGGAGTGCAGTGGCGCCAGATAATGTGGATTTTGATTCACAATTCGTAAGTCAAACCCAAGTGTGAAAACTCTAAGTTCATCTCTGAACCTCAAATTTCAGTCTCGCTTATTTAGAATGAAATGGCACCTATTCTTTTGAAATGGAATAAGTGCAATACAGCAAAAGAACTGAATGTGGCCATTCTGGATAACGTCCTGTAGTTTTCTATTTATTTTCACTCTTTTGGACTGCGTAAGGAGAGTACAGATAATAAACCCATGGAGCACAGAACTTAGAAAACAAGACACCAAGGCTGATAGAAGAGATATGACTTAATTATTAATTAATGATCTGTAATCTTCCTTGGAGTCTGATGTGAGACTCCCACCCAACTTCAATATGTGACCACTATAATTCATGAAGCTCGTTAAGATAGGATTTGTAATTACATCTGGATTATCTATTACTCTGTAGCTGGGGTATACTTAATGGAGCTTAGAACTGTTGAATCTCTTATCTTGCTCAATTCCATCATATCCAAATGGGTAAGACAAAGACACTAATGGGCTAAGCTAACTCCTCAGAATAGAAGAGCACTGGTTTCATGGCGAACATCTAGAGCACATATATATCTGGAGAAAAACTAAGAAAGTCCAGTAAATACTTCAACAAATAACACCAATAGCATCCTTTTGGTGGGAAAGAGTTTTTAAGATTTTTAAAGAGCCAAACATTCATCTATCAATTTGATTCCTAGAGAAGATAAAGGTGACTCTGAGACTTGGAATAAATGGAAGCATCTTTCATCAGGACAGGTATGATTTAAGACTGGTATGATTTCTTGGGCAACAATTTTCTATTATTTATTTCCTTTGAACATTTTTTTATTATTTTTAGAAATGAGGTCTTGCTATGTTGCCCAGGCTGGAGTGCAGTGGCTATTCTCGAGCATAATCATAGTGCACTGCAGCCTTGAACTCCTGGCTTTAAGGGATCCTCCCACCTCAGCTGCTCAAGGAGCTGGGACTACAGATATGCCACCTCTCCCAGCTGACCAGTCTTGAATTTATCTAATCCAGCTCTATTAGAAGCCTTGTCCTAGGAAAAGGAAGAGGGTAGCAAGTAAATTTGGATATAATTATTAACAACATTTCAATGCCAACATTATATACGTACTAAAACCGCCACTGGAGAGCATTCCTTTTGAAATGGAATAAGAGCAATACAGCAAAGGGAACTGAAGGTTTGTGGTCATTCTGGATAACGTCCTATAGTTTTCTATTTCTTTTCACTGTTTTGGACTGTGTATGCAGAGTACAGGTAATAAACCCATGGAGCACAAAACTTAGAAAACGAGACACCCAAACAAGGAACTCAGAGGTGACTGGGCTCCGTACCTGTAAGAAGACAGCCCAAGACCAGGAACGCCGGATGGGAAGTCCCCATAGCTCTGGAAAACTAGAAAAGTCAAAAGTCAACGGAAACAGCATTAGCAAATAGAAACAACCCTGGAACCTACTTCTCTTTGTGTTTTGCACAATAGAAAATATTAACAGCATCATTTTAGTTAAAAATGTTCCAGATTAAAATTCAAGGTTCAAACAGTGACACCTGAACGATGAAAGAATCAGTGGGGCTCTAAGATCACGGCAGGAGCTGCCCGAAGCCGAAAGCTTCTGTGATTGCATGCAGTTTTCAACGGTCCTTTAAACCATTTTTATGAAGAATTTGAACAACAGAGAAATAAATACTTACATATATTTTCTCAACTTCCAAACTAGAGCTGATTTTCACTTTTTGATTCGTAAAGAGGTCACACTCTCTACAACTTTTAGAAAAGTTGCTTGGATCGGAGTGAATATCTTAATATTTAAGTGCCATTAATATTTCTGAAGCTTCCTAATTAACTTCTGAAACTTCCTACTTAATTAACTATGAAGTACCATTAATATTTCTGAAACTACCTAGAATTTCTGAAACTTCCAACAGTGGATGTCATTTACAGGAGGACTTTGTGATACTGAGGCACATACCAGGCTCAGACCGAGGCACCCAGTCTGGGTACTCACAGGAACCCTCAGAGAACTGCTGGATCCCAACCCAGGCTAAACAAGGCATGGAAAACCAGGCACAGGCATGAAACGAGAAGCGATACAGAAAGTGAAGGAAGTAGGAGAGATAAGTGTGACTCAATTTCTGTGCAGTGGGTGGAGGGGGATGCAGCAGACTCTAAGATAAAATCAGAACGAGGCTGGTCATTCATTTTCATGTTAAGGTAAAAGCATCTGTAGAAACCAAGTTCAAGAACTTTCTGATTTCCTACAGAGAAATCTGGGAATGAAGAAGTAGAGAAAGAGATAGAAACTGAGTGTCCATAAGACAAAAATAAGGCAAGAAGCGGGCAAAAAGAAAGGAGGTAAGGGAAAAGAAAATTAAAGGAGACAAATAAATGAAAAGAGGGCCCCTGTTGCCCTAGGGTAAAACCACTGAAGGGTCTGTTTTGGCAAACTGTAAAAAGACCCCTCTTCTTTATCTCTTCCCCATTCACTTTATTTTATTTCTTCACTCATTTCTCCCTTGAAGTCACTGATAGCGGTCACTGGTGAAGTCAGTGAGAAGGAACTGTCAATGAACTTGCCGGTGGTGGGGCCAGTAAGTACCCAGATCTTGACTGAAGAAGCCACGCTCAGGGGCCTGAGAAGAGTCCCCAGTTTTAAGATAACCCCTGAAAAATCACGTTAGTCTTGGCCTGGGATGCACTGGATCCCTAAGTTGCTCCTAATGTCACAGGGTGAATCCCAAAATTGGAGATCACCATGGGAGGCCACATGGGTTCTTGGCTTCACCCAGGAAGGAACTCAAAAAAATGTATTAAGAAAGTAAAGGAATAAAAAAGGATGGCTCCTCCATAGGCAGAGCAGCCATGTGAGCTGCTAAACTGAGTATACTTACTGTTATTTCTTGATTATATGCTAAACAAAGGGTAGATTATTCATGAGTTTTCCCAGAAACAGGGAGGAAATTCCCGGAACTGAAGGATCCTTCCTTTTTTCACCATATAGGGTAACTTCCAGTCAATGATAATGACATTTGCAAATTATCATGGTGCTGATAGAAGTATCTTTTAGCATGCTAATGTATTATAATTAGCATATAAGGGGCAGTGAGGAGGACCAGAGGTCACTTTTGTCACCATCTTGGTTTTGGTGGGTTTGGGCTTCCTTCGTCACTGAATCCTGGGTTTGGGGTTTTTAAAAACTTATGAGACAGGGTCTTGCTCTGTTGCCCAGGTTGGAGTGCAGTGGCACAATCATAGCTCACTGTATCCTCTAACTCCTGGGCTCAAGCAATCCTCCCACCTGAGCTGGCCTGCACGCCTAGCCTAAGAGCTGGGACTACAGATCTGCACCAACCATACCCAGCTCATTTAAAAAAAAATTATTTGTAGAGATGAGGTCTCACTATGTTGCCCAGGCTGGTCTTGAACTCCTAGGCTTAAACAATCCTCCTGCCTTGGCCTCCCAAAATACTGAGATTATAGGCATAAGCCACCACACCCAGCCTACATCCTGGGGTCTTTATGACCTGTATCTTGTGAAACCACTATACCCAGCTCATTGAAAAACAAACAAATTATTCATAGATGCTGGGCACAGTGGCTCACGCCTGTAATCCCAGCATTTAGGAGGCAAAGGCAGGTGGATCATCTGAGGTCAGGAGTTCTAGACCAGTCCGGCCAACATAGCAAAACCTGTCTCCACTAAAAATACAAAAAAATTAGCTGGGCATGCTAGCGTGCATGCCTGTAATTCCAGCAACTTGGGAGGCTGAGACAGGAGAATCAGTTGAACCCAGGAGGTGGAGGTTGCAGGGAGCCAAGATTGTGCCACTGCACTCCAGCCTGGGAGACAAAGCAAGACTCCATCTCAAAAAATAAAATAAAATGATAATTATTTGTAGAGATGAGGTCTCATTATGTTGCCCAGGCTGGTCTTGAACTCCTAGGCTCAACCAATCCCGCTGCCTTGGCCTCCCAAAGTACTGGGATTACAGGCATGAGCCCACACACCTGGACCAGATTCTGGGGTCTTTATGACCTGTAACTTGTGAAGCCATCCCTCCCCAACTCCTATCTTATCCTGTGACTATGAATGCCTAGCCTTCTGAGAATGCAGCCCAGCAGGCCTCATCCTCTTCTTACTACCCCATATTCAAGATGAAGTCACTCTGGTTTGACCACCTCTGACGCTAACTCATGCAAAGGAGTGAGCCTAGTGGGACTAGAATCTAAATTTGTTACATCACTGACTTTGGAAGCTAAAATATATACATAATTACAGAATAACCTGTTTTCTTTAAAAAAAAAAAAAAAAAAAAAAAGGACAGGGGAGAAATTCAATGTATTCACATATTCCTCTATTTAGCCTGAGTTGGGTTTGGTTGGGTTTGGTTTGGTTAGACAGGATCCAGTAGATAATAGCCTAATTTGGTGGTGCCTGATCATGTATTTTGCTCTAAGGTGACTTACTTTTCAGGAATCAGATTTCTGCTTTATTGAATGCCACCAGGAAAATGGGAGAGGAAGAAAAGACAGAAAGGTAGCAAGTTTCTAATGGGAATGGGGATGGGGTAGATAGAAAAATAAGAAACCATTATTTACTAAGCCGAAGTTTGCATGTGCATGCTGTGTTTGTGAAGAATAACCTGGTGATTGCTTACAGCTGATTTTAAGAAGTGGCAGTTGAGGCTCAGAGAGATTTTGCAAATGACCAAAGTCACACAGCTGTTGTCAGAGCCAGGACTCTAATACAAGGCCTGTGTGATGCAAAAGCGATGCCCTCTCCATGTCACCATATGGTATCTCTCAAGGGAAGGTCCGTGTTTTAGCTATGTTCCACCCCCATGCGCTTTCCTTCCCCACAATTTCCTAGGGCAAATTACACACCCCTCCCTGCCATTTTCCTTGTCCGCTCCTCATAGCAGGAGAAGCACAATCACAGTCCTGTGAACCCAAATGCAATTCACGCAGTGCTGGCTGGCTGATGGCCTTGAGGATGCTGGCATATGCCTGGGATGCAGGGCTTCCACACTGCTGCGGTGGGAGGCACAGCAGGCCCCAGAGCCCGGCTGGCCAGGCTGATTTACCACAATGAGCAGTAACGCTTGTATGTTTGTACATATAAATATCAGTCTCCCACTCATAATCCACCCGGCAAACTTCAAAGGAGACCTCCAGAGCCAGTTTGATGTCTTGGGTTTTATCACATTTAGATCCGTATTTCTTTGGCAAGCCTTGCCAATGATGCATCTTTAAAGCATCCTCGAGCTGAGAAGGGCTCACTGCTTTTCCTGCACAAGCTCTGAGGAGTGTTTGCCCTGGCCAGACCCTACCAGATTTCCTTGTGTGCATCCAGACACGGTGGACCCACTGCCAGGGAAGATTATTTACTGACATATCAAGTGGGCAATGAAAACAGGCCCTCTGAGCAGCCATCAGCAGGCAAATACTGAGAATCAATATGTGTTTGTTGCTTAAGATTCCAAACTCCCTTCTCTGATAACAGTGGTTCCCTGGGTAGAAATCTAGGCCTGTTTGTGAAATTTCATGTCATTACTTGTCTATAACTCAGACAATTTACTCATGAATAAATGGCAGTGCTTGCCCCACAGGGAGGTTATGAAGAAAAATGGGAAAGATGGGGACTTTCCTCACCTATGAAACCTGTAGTGAGACTCTCTGGGAGTGAGTCTTGCTGTTCCTGCCACTTTTTCTACTCTAAATGCTCATCCTTGGTTAGTAACTGCTATCTTGGAGCTTATCTAAAGTCAGATGTGCAAATATATGTAATTGAAGCTACAAATTCTGAGAAACATGGACTATAAGAATCAGTGACCACAGGCTGGGGGCGATGGGTCACTCTTGTAATTCCAGCACTTTGGGAGGCCAAAGTGGGTAAATCACTTGAGTCAGGAGTTCAAGACCAGCCTGACCAACATGGTGAAACCCCCATCTCTACTAAAAATACAAAAATTAGCTGAGTGTGGTGGCACACTCCTATAGTCCCACCTACTGGAAAGGCTGAGGCATGAGAATCACTCGAACCCAGGAGGCAGAGGTTGCAGTAAGCCAAGATCGCACCACTGTACTCCAGCCTGGGTGATAGAGCAAGACTCTATCTTAACAACAACAAAAAAAGAATCGGGAATAACAACCCCCATTGCCTAAAACAATGGATTTCATCCAAATCCTTTCTTCAATCATAATTACTTCTCTCATGCCAACTACATGTTGAACTTCAGCCCCCGTTCTCAATAATCACAACTCAAAGAGCATTTGCCATAGCTTAGAGAAACAAACTGAGAAAGAGACCACTGCCCTGTTCACTCTCAGGCAGGTGACTTGTGCTTTTCCCCCATCCTCTTGACCTTCTTACGCTTCCTCTCAGAAGAAAGGATGGAAATCATATTGGACTAGCCACTGATTCAAAATCTGACACTCTGTCCAACTCTCTGAACCTCAGTCTCTTCTTCTAGGAAGGAAGGATAGTAAGACCTGACTGGTTACTTGCCCTGTGGCATTACTGTAAGGACTAAATTATGGAGTTTAATTGAAAGTGCTTTGGTTTTCATGACGTTTTCTGCAGACTCCCATGATATTTCAGAATGACTACTTCAACTTCTTCTTAACTAAAAAAGTGAGGGATGTCCCAGGAGCCACATGACTTGTCCTGTATACCTCCTACCTCCTTGAGACATGAATCTGAACTCTGATTCAGCCCATACCAGCAGTCCACTCCCATGACCCTGTTACCTCCAGCCTGGTGTGGCTATAAAGACCATTCAAAGATGAGCCAATATATACAGTCACAGAAACACAGAAACAAATGCTTTTGCAGCTACTATCCTTTCTCTTTAACAGGGTGCCATTTGCTGTCCTGCAAACAGAAATGAAGAGCCTTTGGGCACGACTCCATAGCTAAAGGCAATGCGTAAACAGAACAGACAGCAAGCAATGCAAGGCTCTATTTCCAGAAGGACTAACAGCAACCATTCTTCTCCTAAAGCCAGAGAGCTTGCTTCTTGATCACCAATTGCACAGTGCATCCCATTGCAGAACCACTGAATATTTAATTTCACCCCACCCTCACATGATTAAAGACCACAGGAGATGCTCTCACAGCCCCAAAAACCACTGGTGACTTCAGGGATCACATTTCCGAGGCTCAGTTAATTTCAGCTCTCCTAAGTTAATTCTAACTGTCAAAATTGCACATCTTCTTTTTTCTCTGCAGCAAATGCTCTATTCAGTCTCCTAACTTCAGCCCAGGCAACCTAAGTGCAGGTTTACACTGATGGAAACTTCTCCCTGTTTTCCAGCAGAGGGTGTGTTTACCAGGACCTCTGCACCCTACCAGAGCCTGTTGTCAGTACAGTGAGGGTCAGTCCTAACTCTGAGTCCTGACAAAATGTGAAATCTGGAAAATTAATAAGTGTTCAATTTAAGAAAATGTTAAGTAAGCTTATCCTGCATTCCCACACAAAGAGGACAAGAGCAATATATACCACAATAGTAAAGCAAAATCAGCAAAATTAGCCCAAGTAAACTAAATAAAAAGGCTTTCCATGAACTGGGTAATTGTTAAAACTAAGCTGATATGGGATCTCTAGACAATTCAATACATGCCCGGAATTAGAATACTGATCCAGATCTTTATTTTAGCCATCACTCTTATTTCTTCTGAGCAACACCATACATCACCAGTTGATTCTCAGTAATTAAGCAGGGTCTGTCTAAATTTCAGAAAAAAAACTCAAAAACAACAGACAAGACTAGAATCTAATAACTGGTGTATCATAGTTTTTTAAACAAATTCTCTAACTTCCTATTTTTATCAAAGACAAATCATAGTGGGACCAATTTGTTTGCCATAAAGTTTTAATCATATTATATTTGTGGTGATTACTTGCATAAAGTGAAGCAAGAATAATTATTTGCCACATAGGCTCTCTTAAATTGGCTTTGATGGAACTTTAATTCATAAAGAATCTCAAATTAGACTTCTTAAAGCCTTGAGGCAGCCACAGATTTGTGCCTGCAAATAACTATTAAGTTGGGTGCATTCCTCTCCTCTTGAGGTTCCAAGATAACTTGGGGTTCCTGGGCCTGTCAGAAAATTACATCCTTCCCTTACCACAGGTCAGGAATCCTGTACAGAGTTCCTTGCATAGACAAGGAATAAGGTCAGTTTTCCGAAGTGGCTTTTATTGGCTCTATAAGTCAACTTTGATCCCTTAAAGCAGTCTGTTTGTATCTGAAAGCATACCCTTCCGGTTGAAGGCTTCATAAAATAAGCAGTTGCTTTAATTGTGCCCTGTTAAAAAAGAAAAGATTCTTACTGCACTTATGCAAATAACTATATTGCCATTAGTTAAGAATACTCACAAATAGTTTTCAAATTCTGGAAAAATCAGGTAAAACGAAAGACATATTCTCCAAATTTTATCTACAGTAGCATACTTTATTCAATTGTTAAAAGCAGTAAATACTTTTCAAAGGAAAAGTTTTCTTGACTCTGAAAAGCAAAACAGAAAGGATCAGCAACGTTTTAAGCAAAAAGTCATAAAAAGATTGTTTTGGTCTTTTATTGGTCTAGTCCATGCTATTAATTCTTGTTTTGCCTGATATTGAGCCACATTCCTTATGAATATATTAAGTTTCTATAGAATCTTGGAAATTTATTTGTGTTTTCTGTTTCAATGGCACAATTTTTTCTTTTTCTTTTTTTTTTTTTGACAGAGTTTTGCTCTTGTTGTCCAGGCTGGAGTGCAATGGTGCAATCTCAGCTCATTGTAACCTCTGCCTCCTGGATTCAAGTAATTCTCCTGCCTTAGCCTCCCGAGTAACTGGGATTACAAGTGCATGCCCCCATGCCCAGCTAATTTTTGTATTTTTAGTAGAGACAGCATTTTACCACACTGGCCAGGCTGGTCTCAAACTCCTGGCCTCTGGTAATCTGCCCACCTGGGCCTCCCAGAGTGCTGGGATTACAGCTGTGAGCCACCATGAGCAGCCAATGGCACAATTTTCAAAGTTATCAGAGACTCGCATTTTAGAGTACCCATCAGAGTCCTAGAGCTGATTATAAACCACCTTTTGGAAAGGATTAAAATAAGACAACAATTGTCTGTGGCTGACAAAAGTCTTTGAACAGCCAATTAAAGATGCAATTGACAAAGAAATTTGGTTACTTCTGTGGCATACAATAATGTTTACATAAGAACTATAATTATTACTGATAATGTACAGTCATATCAGAATCATAGTATACTATATATAAGTATACTATATAAGTATAGCCCAAAGAAAGCCAAATAGTATTTTATATTTGACAATGCTTCCTGTATGATTTTAATATACCAAATAAGCCAAATATGTCACTTTTGGACTTTAGGGGACCTAATATCTAGAAGGACTAATCAGGTCAGAAAATATTTAATTTGGAATTTCATTTTGGAACATTTGTCAAATATAAAAGGTTTACACAGTTGACATTACAAAATAGAATCCTAGGTCACCTCACCACAGAGCATTTATTTAGCCAAAATCATAACTCAAAGATTTCAAAAAGGGAAGAACTTTCACTTATTGACATAGGGGAGACTTAGCTTTCAAAATAACTGTCACTTTTCTTTCCCTTATTTTTTCTGTAGTTTATTCAAAAAGCAAACAAAAATATTTCATTATCTTGTAATATTACATGAAAATCTTCAAGAGAGAGAAAGCCAAACTTCACCTTTGTATTAGTGTACTATTAATGTCAAACTCAGTTCTTTTTTTTTTTTGAGATGGAGTTTCACTCTTGTTGCCCAGACTGGAGTGCAATGGCACAATCTCCGCTCACTGCAGCCTCCGCCTCCCAGGTTCAAGTGATTCTCCTGCCTCAGCCTCCCAAGTAACTGGGATTACAGGCATGTGCCACCATGCCCGGCTAATTTTTGTATTTTTAGTAGAGACAGAGTTTCACCAAGTTGACCAGGCTGGTCTCAAACTCCTGACCTCAGGTGATCCACCCGCCTCAGCCTCCCAAAGTGCTGGGATTACAGGCAAGAGCCACTGCGCCCAGCCAAATCAAACTCAATTCTTAATAAAACTTTATAGACAAATCTCCCCAATCTTAATCCGTATGACCATAAGGTAAGATTCTCATAAACCTTTTATAACCCTTTACAATTTTCTGTTAAAGAGCAGATCAGTGCTCTAGAAAACTCTGTTGTGCTTTTTAATCCTAATGTTTAATTTACAAAAATAATAATAGCAATAATATCTCTTTAACATTAGCCAGTGTTTACACACATAATTTTTTTACAATGTTAATCTTTCACAAACCTTCCACAACTTGCTCATGCCTTCAGCTTTCTCCTATCAAACTTAAAAGAATCTTTTAATCCACTAAAGCCAAAAAAAAAAAAAAAAACCGTACTCCCATGCCTTCCTATAATCTTTTAACAAAAACACATTTTGCTTTCCTTACATACCTCGTATGTACGTTTTTCTAGTAATCTCAGTTATGCATATTACAATGTTAGCTCTTAGCAACTTTTATTTTTGGTTAAAAACCTAATAAGTAAGTGATTTTAATTATGTAGCAGATATTGAGCCTAGGACACCAGATATAAGTGGCTATAAGGTCTGACTCTTTCCAGCATAGCTAGGAGGCATGGTTACATACACATGTCCCCAGGCCTTACCTAGCATTTAATACTCTAAAGCAGGTAAGCTGAACAATTATCAAAACTCAAAGAAGCAGTTTATGTAGTTTAGTAAAAAACAGTATCTGACTTCTCTAAATTTTGAAGATATTTTTATTTTACCAATAATCTTTAAAACTATCTTTATTTCCCAGAAATTACTGAAGTCACTTGAACTCAAAGGCATTAAAGTCTTCATTTTTCTGACAATATATTTTATTTAAGCACTTATTTTTCCTTAAACCAATGAATCAGAGCTCTTTTACATAAATATCACGCACCACATACACATAAACACATAGAAGAAGATCCAGTAGTTGTGGGATTTTATTTCATTTGTCGGTTTTTAAGTTTTCTTTCAAGCATGAGGCTTCCAGGTCCAAATGAGGAGGCACAGCTGGAAGGCAAAACAGATCCTCAAAAATCAAGAATCCTACATTTATGCCAAATACTGGATCCCCCAAAATGGAACACTATGTGACCAGACAGTGCAATGCTTTCATCAAGCATTTCACTGTAAGGATGTTCCCCAAAGGCTGGTGGCCAACCTAAAGAAAATCAGCTTATTCTGTAATCAGTCCATCCTCCATTCATAGGTGGATGCCCAAGAGCATGATTTTTTTTCATTTAAATGTGAGAAGAAAGAAATATTGGCCTGTAGTTAATAACCACTCACTGTAAGCAACTGCCATCCCTAAAAGTATACATCCTACCTAGGTAATACACACCAATGCTTAAGGTTCTCTCATAATGCAAAGTAATTCCTGATGCCCCCCAAAGTCACAAAGGTCAGGTAATGTGACGTCAAACAGAGCAGAGCTTTGGATTCTGAGAGGGACCTGTCTGCTTACAGTTCTTGGGGTTCCATGAAGAAAACAGAAGTTTCTCCCAAAACGAGGTCTGTGGCACCTTCTGTCCCCTCCCAAGGAGTCCCAGGCTGTCAGAAATTATCTTAGGTCCTCTCATGTGGCCAGCAAAGGTGGCAAAAAGACAGAATGGAGAAATAATTCAGTCCACTGAGAAGAAAAGCAAATAACAAACACACAAAACATGTTCTCTCAAAACAATAAGATCCAAGAAGAAAAAAAGCATAAAGGTCTTTTAAATATGTGTGTGTGTGTGTGTGTGTGTGTGTGTGTGTGTGTGTGTGTATCTCGAATATCCATTTTTAATTAAGTTGACTTTTAACTATACAGGTCCTTTCAAAAAATCCTTTTAAATCCCTTAATACTAGACCCTAGCCAGGACAAACAGCCAACATCTCTGACTTTTAAGACTTTTTTTTTTTAAAGGTATTTTCTCTAGTGAAACCAACCGGCTTTAACCAAGGTTATGACTTAATCAAGAGGTGTCTCCAAAGAGATGGCAAACAATTTTTACAAGATCTATCCTTACCCATTAGGTAGCTTACAGGAAAAAAAAAAAAAAAAATTCAAGTCAAAAGCTGTCACTGGAAAGAAAAAGAATAAATAAATGACAAAAGTCCCAGAAGTAGCAAACTGGAAACCTTTCATTCCCTAAGCCACGAACCAAACCCAGGCTACCACCATGAAAGAACAAAGGCTTAGCTATTGAGCCACAACCTGAAATTAGCACTGTATTGCTTTTCCCAAAAGGAGTCTAGAGCAGTCAGCTTTGAGCTTGCAAAGGATACACCTTGTCAAGGGAAAAGAAACAGATAGAAATCTGAGAGGCCTTCAAAGGATACAGATTCCAGAATTAAAAGTTAACATTTTGGGCCTGGCACGGTAGCTCATGCCTGTAATCCCAGCACTTTGGGAGGCCGAGGTGGGAGGATCACCTAAGCTCAGGAATTCAAGACCAAACTAACCAACATGGGGAAACCCCATCTCTACTAAAAATACAAAATTAGCCGGGTGTGATGGTGCATGCCTGTAATCCCAGCTACTCAGAAGGCTGAGACAGGAGAATCTCTTGAACCTGGGAGGTGGAGGTTGCAGTGAGCCAAGATCATGTCATTGCACTCCAGCCTGGGCAACAAGGGCAAAACTCCTTCTCAAAAAAATAAATAAATTTTCTTTCAGTTATGGCTAATTATAAATAAATTTTGATAAATACTCTTATAAACCTTGTCATGATTTACATAGATCATGCTTGGACTTTCTGACTTGTCCTATATTTCCTTCTTTTCTAAACAATCAGTCATTCTACTTTAGGACAAGAATTTATCATACAAGATCCTTTCTCATAAAAATTCTTTCCTTTAGGACCAAAAATACATCTTCATATTGATAACTTTCCTCACTTCTCTCTCCACTACTTATTGTTTTTTCTTTCTACTTGTCTTTATTTTGTTTCTAAATTCATAGTTTAAACCCTACACATAAATGACATCTGAACGGGCCAAAAAGAATTTATTTTTACTAAGAGTATATCTTCTTTGGCACATTTATACAGACTTATATATAAATTTTTAGTAACTCTAAATTTTAGTGAACTTAAGTCACATGAGCTTGAGAAATGCTTGGACTTACTTTTTTTATGAGCACGCTTTTATTTATAGGCCAGTTTGGTACCATGTAGATAATATATAACATAATAAATATACATACACATAAACACATCTAGACGAGTATACACATACATAAACAAAGATCCAATAGCTTTTATCTTTGAGCTTTAGCCATAATGTAGTAATGTAAACTATTTTATAGAAGATAGCAGGACCCAAGTTATTTCTCTGACAAAATTGGGATGTATTCAAATGGCTAAACTTTGTTTGCTAATTTGAATTCACTCTAATTGCCTAAAAGGTACCCTAGTGATGAGTCCTTTGGAACTCACCACTGTCCCTTTGTCTAACAAGGATCTCTACCAGACACAGAAGTTTTTCTAAGTATAGAGAGGGCCAAATTATTTTCCTCTGCAAATTCGCACCTCCTGGAGCAAAGCATTAAACAAAGTGACAATAAGAAAAGAAAATGCTTTTACAGAAAATAGTAACTTTAGGGTAGAAAACAAGAAAAAGCAAGGCCAAGATTTCCCTTGGGTGGGACTCTAAGCCACAATGCTAGAGGGAAAGCCATTGCCAAACACCCTGGAACATCCAAATACCAAAAAACCAGGAGAATCAGCTAACGAGGGTCTCCACACCAAATGCCAAAACCCCAGAGCATCTAGCAGGTGGCCAACAGTGAACCCTGAAAGCATGAGACCTAACATAATTGGAGCTACAGAACAATGACTCTGGTGTCCCAGGGTCAACACAATGGGAGACCCCTCACAACCAAGTGTCCTGCATTAAACAATAGCCAAATAGCCAAGGCAAAGACTACAAACATAAACATGAAAGCATGAGCATGCATTTCAGCACTAAGAGCAGAGAAGTCAAACAGCCCGTCATTAGAAACCAGAGAGGCCAGGTGCGGTGGCTCACACCTATAATCCCAGTTCTTTGGGAGGTTGAGGCAGGCAGATTATTTGAGCCCGGAGTTCAAGACCAGTCTGGGCAGCATGGCAAAACCCTGTCTCTACAAAAACAAAAAACAAAAAACAAAACTCAGCCAGTCGTGGTGGCACTTGCCTAAAGTCCCAGCTACTCAGGAGGCTGAGGAAGAAGGATCACTTGAGCCTGTGAGGTCCAGGCTGCTATGAGCCATGATCATGCCATTGACCTGCAGCGTGGGCAACAGAGCAAGACGCTGTCTCTAAAAATAAATACATAATTAACTTAAAAAATTTTTTTAAAGAGAAAAGGTCCCAGAGAAGGGATGACAAGGTGGGTTACAAAGGATGTGGTCAGCCAGGTGTGCTCCCATCTGGGAAACCCAGACAATAGGTGGCTGCTATCAGGCTGTTAAGCCTGAGGCCTCATGGACACTTTCCCATCAGTCCAAAATAATGAACATTAGAAAGGACAAAGGAGCCAAAATTGAAGGGAAAAAAAAATATTAGCGAGTTGAATCTGGACAAGGAGAGACTCACCCAGAAGTGAAGCCCACATAGTGGCATCAGTCTTAATGTAAAGTCGGTGGGAGGTCACTATTGTCCCTTCATTGGTTGACAGAAAAGATGTCACAGGGTGGATCTCAACATTGGGGTTCAGCGTGGGAGGTCACATAGGTTCTTGGCTTCATGCAGGAAGGAATTCAAGAGCAAGCCAACAGAGTAAGATGAGAGCAAACATGTTAAGAAAGTAAAGGATAAAAAAGTGGCTCCTCCACGAGCACGGCAGCTGCACGGCTGCTTGACTGCGCAGACCTACTGTTATTTTTTGATTATGTGCTCAACAAAGGATAGATTATTCTTGAGTTTTCCCAGAAGGGGGCAGGTAATTCCCAGGACTGAGGGTTCCTCTCCTTTTTAGACCATATAGAGTACCTCTGGTCATGCCTATGGTATTTGTCAAGTGTCATGGCACTGGTGGGATTGTCTTTTAGCATGCGAATGCATTACAATTAGCATACAATGGGCAACGGGATGACCAGAGGTCACTTTCATCACCATCTTTGTGCAGGTTTTGGACAGCTTCTTCACTGCATCCTGATTCTGCTCGCTTATTTATTTATTTATTTTCAAGACAGGGTCTCATTCCATCACCCACGCCTGATCTCAGCTCACTGCGGCCTCCATCCTCTCACCTCAGCCTGCCCCCCAACCACCCCCAGACCAGTAGCTGGGACTATAAGCCTGCGCCATCATGCCCAGTTCATTTTTTAAAAACTGTTGTTTGTAGACACAAGGTCTCACTATGTTGCCCAGGCTGGTCTCGAAATCCTGGGCTCGAGCCATCCTCCTGCCTTGGCCTCCCAAAGTACTGGGATTACAGGAATGAGCCACCACACCTGGCCTGCATCCTGTTTTATCACTGGGGTCTTCATGACGTGTATCTATCAACTCTTATCCCAACTCTTAACTCTCCTGTGACTACCAATGCCTAACCTTCTGGAAATGCAGCCCAGCAGGCCTCATCGTCTTCTTACCTACTTTCCTCACATCTCTCTCCACTACTTGTGTTTATTTTCCTATTCAATATGAAATCACTCTGGTATGAACTCCTCTGACACTAATTCATACAATTGAGTGAGCCTAATGGGACTCATTTTGTTTCATTATTGACTTTAGAAGCTAAAATATGTGTGTATGTGATTTCTGAGTAAACCGGTTTAAAAAGAGAAAGAGAGAGAGAAATTCCATGTGTTCATGTAGTCCTGTGTTTAGCCCTGGTTGGGTTGGGTTTGGTTGGAGGGGATCCAGTAGATAATAGCCTAAACAGTTTCTGGTCATGCTTAATCAGGTATTTCTACTATATGGCGGCCTACTTTGCAGAAATCAGATTTTTGCTTTAATGAGTGCCACCAAGAAAATGGGGGAGGAAGAAAACAAGGAGTAAAATGTGGAAGGCTCCTAATAGGAAGGGGAGTGGGGTAGGTAGGAAACAAAATAAGACAACGGAAAACCATTATTCATTAAGCCAAAGCTTGCATGTGTGTGCTGTGTTTGTGAAGAATAACCCTTTGACTACTTAGAGTTGATTTTCAAAAATGGCAGTTGAGGCTCAGAGAGGTTTTGCAGATGACCCAAAGTCACACAGCTAGTGACAGAGCCAGGATTCTAACACAAGGTCCATGTGATGCAAAAGCTATGCCCTCTCCACTTCACCATATGGTCTCTGTCAAGGGAAGGTCAGTGTTTTAGGCAACCTGCGTGCTGCCTGCCCCACTATTTCCTAGGGCAAATTACATTGCCTTCTTTGATTTTCCTTCTTTTGCTCACCACAGCAGGAGAAGCACAATCACAGTCCTGTGAACCCAAATGCAATTCACGCAGTGCTGGCTGGCTGATGGCCTTGAGGATGCTGGCATGTGCCTGGGATGCAGGGCTTCCACACTGCTGCGGTGGGAGGCACAGCAGGCCCTAGAGCCAGGCTGGCCAGGCTGATTTACCACAATGAGCAGTAACGCTTGTGTGTTTGTACATATAAATATCAGCCTCCCACTGACAATCCACTCAGCAAACTTCAAAGGAGACCTCCAGAGCCAGCCTGATGCCTTTGGTTTTATCACATTTAGATCCCATATTTCTCTGGCAAGGCCTGCCAATGATGCATATTTAAAGCATTTTTGAGCTTAAAAGAAGGGCTCACTGCTTTTCCTGTGCAAGCTCTAAAGAGTGTTTTGTGGGCCAGGCATGGCCAGGTTCATGCCTGTAATCCTAGTACTTTGGGGGGCCTAGGCAAGTGGATCACCTGAGATCGGGAGTTCAAGAACAGCCTGGCCCAACATAGTGAAACCCTGTCTCTACTAAAAAGACAAAAATTAGCTGGGCATGGTGGTGAGTGCCTGTAATCCCAGCTACTCAGGAGGCTGAGGCAGGAGAATCTCTTAAGCTCAGGAGGCGGAGATTGCAGTGAGCCGAGATTGTGCCACTGTACTCCAGCCTGGGTGACAGAGTGAGACTCTGTCTCAAAAAAAGAGTGTTTTGCCCTGGCCAGGCACTCCCAGATTTCCTTGTGTGCATCCAGACACGGTGGATCCACTGCCAGGGAAGACTATTTACTGACATATCAAGTGGGCAATGAAAACAGGCCCTCTGAGCAGCCATCAGGAGCCAAATACTGAAAATCAACATGAGTTTGTTGCTTAAGATTTCAAACTCCCTTCTCTGGTAACAGTGGTTCCCTGGGTAGGAAACTAGGCCTGTCTGTCTGTTTGTTTGTTTGCTTTCTGAGATAGTCTCGCCTGTCGCCCGGGTTGGAGTGTAGTGGCGGGATCTCGGCTCACTGCAACCTCCCCCTCCCCCCCATCCCCCATTCAATCAATTCTCCTGCCTCAGCCTCACTAGTAGCTGGGATTACAGGTGCCTGCCACTACCCAGCTAAATTTTTGTATTTTTAGTAGAGATGGGGTTGCACCATGTTAGCCAGTCTGGTTTTGAACTCCTGACCTCGTGATTCGCCCACCTCGGCTTCCCAAAGTGCTGGGATTACAGGCATGAGCCACCGCGCCTGGCCTGTTTGTGAAGTTTCATGTCATTACTCATCTGAAATTCAGTTTACTCATGAATAATGGCAGTGCTTGCCCCACCGGGAGGTAATGAAGAAAATCGGGAAAGATGGGGACTTTCCTCACCTATTGGACCTGTAGTGAGACTCTCTGGGGGTGAGTCTTACTGTTCCTGCCAATTTTTCTACCCTAAATGCTCATCCTTAATTAGTAACTGCTAACCTGGAGCTCATCTAAAAGTCAGGTGTGCAAATATAAGTAACTGAAGCTACAAATTCTGAGAAACATGGCACTATAAGAATCTATGAGAACAATTCCCTTTGCATAAAAGAACAATGGATTTCATCCAAATCCTTTCTTCAATCATAATTACTTCTCTCATGCCAACTACATGTTGAACTTCAGCACCTGTCCTCAATAATCACAGCTCAAAGAGCATTTGCCATAGCTTAGAGAAACAAACTGAGAAAGAGACCACTGCCCTGTTCACTCTCAGGCAGCAGAACTGTGCTTTTCTCCCATCCTCTTGACCGTCTTATGCTTCCTCTTAGAAGAAAAGATGGAAATCATATTGGACTAGCCAATGATCCCAAATCTGACACTTGGTCCAGCTCTCTGAACCTCAGTCTCTTCTTCTAAGACCCACAACTAGCAAGACCTGACTGGTTGCTTGCCCTGTGGCATTACTGTAAGGAGAGTTTAATTGAAAGTGCTTTGGTTTTTACGACTTTTTATTTATTTATTTAAGAAGTCTTGCTTTTGTCCCACAGGCTGGAGTGCAATGGTGCGATCTTGGCTCACTGCAACCTTCGCTGCCTAAGTTCAAGTGATTCTCCTGCCTCAGCCTCCCCAGTCGCTGTGATTACAGGTGTCTGCCACCATACCCGGCTAATTTTATATTTTTAGTAGAGACGGGGTTTCACCATGTTGGCCAGGCTGGTCTCGAACTCCTGACCTCAGGTGATCCGCCCACCCCGGCCTCCCAAAGTGCTGGGACTACAGGCGTGAGCTACCATGCCCAGCCAATTTTCATGACTTTTTCTGCAGAATCCCAAGATATTTTAGATCAGCTCCTTCAACTTCTCCTTAACTAAGAAAGTGAGGGATGCCCCAGAAGCCACATGACTTGCCCTGAACCTCCTGTCTCGTGAAGACAGGGATCTGAACTCTGATTCAGCCCATACCAGCAGTCCACTCCCATGCCCGTTACCTCCAGCCTGGTGTGGCTATAAAGACCATTCAAAGATGAGCCAATATATACAGTCACAGAAACACAGAAACAAATGCTTTTGCAGCTACTATCCTTTCTCTTTAACAGGGTGCCACCTCCTACCCTGCAAACAGAAGTAAAGAGCCTTTGGGCATGACTCTACAACCAAAGGCAATGTGCAAAGCTAGCGTAAACAGCAAGCAATGCAAGGGCCCTATTTCCAGAAGGACTAACAGCAACCATTCTCCTTGAGCCAGAGAGCTTGCTTCTCGATCACCAATTGCACAGTGCATCCAGTTGCAGAACCACTGAATATTGAATTTCACCCCACCCTCACATGATTAAAGACCACAGGAGACGCTCTCACAGCCCCAAAAGCCACTGGTGACTTCAAGATTCAGATTTCCAAGGCTCAGTTAATTTCAGCTCTCCTAAGTTAATTCCAACTGTGAAAATTACAAATCTTCCTTTTTCTACTCAGTCTCCTAACTTCAGCCCAGGCAACCCAAGTGCAGGTCTACACTAGTGGAAACTTCTCCCTGTTTCCCAGCAGAGGGTGTGTTTACCAGGACCTCTGCACCCTACCAGAGCCTGTTTTGTTGTTTTGATCTCCCAGAGCTCCATCAGACATTCCAGTGATGGGAGGGGGCTGGGTGTTTTTACACAGGAGCGTTTTATGGGACAATCTGGCCTCATAAACATACTTTCCTTTCACCAGATATTTAACCATGGGAGAATAAAATGACATATCCTTTTGAATGTCACCAAATGGGTGTGACTCCTAATGGCACAACCTTAGGAGCAGCAGTTTGTGGTACACTTCAGCATTCGGCTTGATGTCAACAAGCCCCGACATAGGTCTCCTTACTCAGAAACGGGAACATTGATATCCCCCGCCGCCTTCCTCACAGGCTTGTTCTGATGATCAGATGTTCACTATGTAAACGCAAAGCATTAACAACCAAGGCGAAACACAACACCAATTTCCACAAAATGAAAATATTGTCTTCCAGCAATTCTTGCAGCCTCACAAGAAGAGAAAATCCGTCACCTATTACGGTCCTGTCGGGCCAAAAAAAAAAAAAAAAAAAAATGCACCTTCCTAACGCCAGTGCCAGCTCGGGAGTGTCCGCGAAGCCCATTCTCACTGAGGGTCGCGGTAGTTCTCATTAGTGGCCCGCAGATGGCAGTGTTGGTCCAAGGACGTGCGTCCGGGGGTTGCACCACAGACGCCGCTCCGAGCAATTCTGAGCTCCGCTATCCCAAGTCTTAACTTCAGTCTCTTGCTTTCTTCGGTTGTACTTCAGATTTCGTGGTGACCTCCGTTGAAAGTCCGCGGAGTTTAAGCAGAAATAGGAAAACTGCTATTGAAAATGGCTAAATTTCCTCGGGACCCCAGAATTCGTGGAAGGCAGACATCTCCCCGTCATCCCCATCATCATCCCCGTCACCGGGAGCGGGTGCGCCGGGGCGGCGGAGCCTCGGGGACCGGGAAGACGACGCTGCCAAGCCAGGCCGCAGAGGCTCAGCCGGACTCGCCACTCTGGTTCTGTGCAGCCCACGCTTTCGCCACCTCAGCGTTTCCGCCCCCTCCGGGCAGGGGGACCGCCTGGGCCGCGCTGTCCTATCTGTCCGCGCATCCCCGCCCCTCTCATGAACCCGCCCGGCGAGGGCCGCGATGGCCGCACAGCCCGGGGACGACTGTTCCCGTTGCACGATAACGCAGGGTTGGAAAACAAACAGCAACACGCCGCCCGCGGGGCAAAGGAGCTGGCGAGGGGCTTCTGGAACGCAGAGGGCGGCGCCTGCCCCCCAGGACGCACGGAGCCCGTCCTCCTCCGCCCTACCCTGCTTCTCCCACACTGAATTACAAGGACGCCCCACTCTCGACCCCGGGGACACCGGCGCCTCCCGGGCCCACACAGCGCCTGCGACACGTCCACTGGCGGCCCGGAGGAGGAGTGACCCAGGTTAGCCTCCGCTCTGGGGCCCCGGGGTTCCAGCACGCGCTCCACCGGGACCGCGGCGCCGACCGCCCGGGGCTGGGGAAGCGGGACGCGCCCCCGGAGCCCGCTAGAGGGCGCGACAGCCCCGCGAATCTTACCCGCTCGCCCGTGGCCCGTCCGCGGCCGCGGCTCCGAGTCCCCGACAGCGCAGCGGGAGTGCGGCGCGCTGACTTCGCCCGGGAGACTCTGCACCCGCGCAGCGCAGCCCCTCCACCGTCCGGTGTACGACCCCGCCACACCCACAGAAATCCTGCGCCGGCCGCTCTCCCTCCCGCCTCCTCCACGCCCTCGGCGTCGGTTGTCCAGGGCTTGGTGGCGATGCCCAGCCACTCCGGGGACCTGCGCCCCTGCGCGCCGCGCTCTGGACCTCACAGCCGCGGAGGCCGCCGCGCCCCAGGCACGACGCTCGGCGTTTGCATTGTTTTCAACTGAGGCCCGAGACGGGGCCTGACGGCGTGGGGGGAGGGGGGAGAAGGGACGGGCGGGTGGGAGGAAAGGGGCCGAGGGGTTTAGGGTTACAGGCGCTCGCCAGCGCCTCCTATAGGCACGAGAGCCGCACAGCCGTGGGTAGCAGCTCACCCGAATGCTGAGGAGAGCTAGCCTGCGCCCTCTTGGCCTTTAAGAACCCTGCCTGGCCGGGCGCGGTGGCTCACGCCTGTAATCCCAAAACTTTGGGAAGCCAAGGTAGGGGGATCACCTGAGGTCAGGAGTTCGAGACCAGCCTGGCCAACATGGTGACATCCCGTCTCTACTAAAAATACAATTACCAGGGCGTGGTGGCGGGCACCTGTAATCCCAGCTACTCGGGAGGCTGAGGCAGGAGAATCGCTTGAATCCGGGAGGCGGAGGTTGCAGTGAGCTGAGGTCGCGCCACTGCACTCCAGCCTGGACGACAGAGCGAGACTGTCTCCAAAAAAAAACAAGAAAGAATCGTGCCTCCTGGCGCCCCCCTTCCCCGACACGCGCCTTAGCCACCTCTGCCCCTCATGTCCGCGCCCGCCCGCGCCTCTCACTCCCCTTCCGCGGGGGGAAACTGCAGTAGGAGGCAGGGGAGGAGGCGCCCGAAGTCGGGGTTCCCATTATTTCCTCCTGTGATCTACGTCTCTGGCCCATCCCGGGTTCGCTCATTAATCGCTTTAAAACAAAAGGAAATGCCGCCAAGCCACTCAGCAAACGACAAGCTCCGCAGGACCCTAACTAGGGCGCAGTCGGGAAAAGCAACTGGACCCGACCCTGATCTTGCGCCCCGGGCGAGGCCGAAAGATTCGCTGCCGCCCCAAGGCTGATGCTGAGGGCGGACCCAGCGAGTTAGATCCCGGGGACCCTGAGAGCCGCACCTTTCGGTCACCGATCCCGCTTTTAGCTCTTTTCCTAAAATTGCCACTTTTCCACCAGCAACGTATAACTTGGTCGCAGCTCTCCGCGGGGTCTGCAGGAAGGCGCTGGCCACCACGTCCCCAAAACGCGTCCCGCCGCGGCGCGCCGCCCACGGTCCGTCCCCAGGAGGCACAAAACGGGCCCGCCTCGGCGCCAGACGTGTTTGCAGCTGGAAAGCCCAGCCCAATGCCCCTCCCCCTGCATCCCTCCACAGTCCGCGTCCCCAGAGGAAACTGACCCAGGGGCGGAGAGCGGAGAGCCCGGGGTCTCCGAGTCCCTCTCGGTCTAAGATTTAAGCAAGAGCAGGGGCACCGGGGACCAACGACGGGTTCATTCTTGGCGTCCCCCCACTCTCGTTCCTCCTCGCTCTTGTAAGCGGGGTCCAGCTGCACTCGGGTCAACCCAAAACCGTGCAAGCTAGGAAGCAAGGCCTGACCGGGGCGTCAAAGCTAGGCTGCTCGGCCCCGCGCCTGCAGGGGAGTCGAGGCAGGGCCTCCCCCTCGTGAGGGTTGTGGAAAGGAGGAGGCCGAGGAGAGGGGGAGGGGATGCAATGCAGCAGGGCCGAGGTCCAGGTTCACCAGATTAGGGGTGGGCGTGGGACCCCGCGGCGTTTGGTGAGGTTGCGCCCGCCCGGGGAGCCCTTCCTCCCCTCCTGCGGCCCGGGGATGTTTGTCCCGTGGGGCGCACCGCGGAGGACCGTCGTGCCTCGCTTGCCCTGGATGCCTCTCCCTTCTCCAAAATTCTGTCTAGTTCTGGTCAGGAGCGACCGCGGCGAGGCGAGTCGGTCCAAAACATTGAGCAATTCGGCCTCGGAGCCAAAATGCCATTTCCCACACCGCCCAGCCCGGGGCTTTTCGGACGCGGGGCGGTCGGGACCTGATAGGGGCCATCCCTGCTTGCCTCCCACCCAGGGAGATGCAGTGAGTGGCAAGTTCTTCCAGGCACGCTCTCCGCACCCCTGAGGTCTTAGCAGAACTGGGGAACGAACAGCGGGACCGGCAATCTGGCTGCAGGAGGGATGCACACCGGACAGCAGGCCGGGCCAACAAGTCCTTCCGGACCGAGACGCGAGGCCTGGCCACACCGGCAGCTCCCGCACGCCTGGCCCGTCCCGGGCTCCTGGCTCCTCCGGCAGCCGCACTCGGGTCGGGCCACACTCCTCGTCACTCCGATCTGGGCGACACCCTCTCGGAGCAGAACCGCCGATCCCACATATTATATTCAGAGCCAAATGGACACCGCCTGCTCCCCGGGCGCAGCCGGGCGGAGTTAATTTCGTGTGTAAAACCCGATTTCCATGGAGGTAGGCAGCAGAGGAAGCAGAAGTTCGCACAGACGGCTCCCAAGCGGGCAAGGAGAGGAATGGAGAAAAGGGCAACTAGAGAGGACGGAGGAGCGCAGGGCGAGTGCAGACGGCGAGTGCCACACACCCCCGCGGAGGGGGTTCCCGGGGCTCGGGTGCCCGGAAGGAGAGTGCGGTTTACCTCCCGCCTTTCTGTCTTACCTGCAAACAAGTTTCCCCAGTTCCAAGTCGCCCCTAAACTCCTCACGAGAAGTTCGGCACTGCCCTGGAGAACTTCCCTCTCTTCCTGCCTGCGGCCAGGACTGAGCGGCCGCAGAGCCCCGGGCCACCAAGGAGGGGGCGCGGGGAGACCAGCGGGAGCGGGAGCCACGGCGCACAATGAGGGCCCCTGGGTGTGCGGTTCGAAATTCCTCAAATCCCAGTTGCTGGAATGCGAGGCGACGACGACTTCTTCACTCGGGGCCAAATGTGTTTGTCATTATTCCAGACCGCCCGCCTGCGCCGTCGCTGTCGCCCCCGCTCTAAGGCGTGCGTCCCGAGCGCGCTGCCGGGCAGGCACCCGCTCTCCCCGGCACCTCGCTGACTCCACAAACCGCTCCAGAGCGCCCCGCACTCTTGCTCTCCCCGCGCCCCTCGGCTTGTCCTCAGCCGCCTCACCCTCGCGCCAAACCTGCCCAGGCTCCCACCCAGAGCAGCGCCGTCCAGTAATTACGCGCATCAGCCTGCGCCAGCACCGAGCCCGGCCCTCCTCCCGCGCGCCCCGCAACCCCTTCCCGCGCCCCGCACGGCGCTCTCCAATCCCCGCCTCCCCTGGTCCCTCAGCCGCGCTCCACACCACGGGCTGCAGCGCTGTCCCGCCAAACCGCAGGCGAGGAATGAAAACATCATTTAAAACCTGTCGCCTTCCAGAACCCACTGCCAAGAAGAGGGCCGACACCTCTGCCTCCACCCCCAGTTCCTTGGTGTTCGGCCCAGTATTCACGAATACCACCCCACTCCCAAAAGAAACCTCAAAAATGTAAGCCTAAACAATTTCTTTGGGAGGCCATAGGGTTGTTAGAAAAACATTGTTTTTAAAAATATAGGTCTGGAAAATGTGCTTAAAAAAAAAAAAAAAGAATCCCTAGACTTTCTAACTCTATGGTTATCGCTCGCCCATCCAGAAGTGGTTTATTCCGAAAAAAAATTACTCTCTGGACACACAACTGGAATTCAGCTCCATTTTTTTTTCTTGTCCCCTAAAGTTTTGAAGTTACTTCACTTTCTCCAGCCCCAGAGCCTGATCAGGGACTAACCTTATAAACAAAAATCAAAAATCATTTTTTCTTCTCCGTTACCTTCTCCTCCTGTGTTATTCCGCAATGAATGTCCCACACATGGAGTAAAGAGTGTGTCCACGGCCTCCAATGCTCGCTTGTAGTCTCCTCCTCTGCTTCTCTCCTTGTAGCTCCGACAGTAATGGGCTCAAAAACCGCGTTTTGTAATTGATTCAACGTTATAGTCCATCCTTCTAAAACTAATCATTTGCTCTAAGTAAATAGCTGTCAGGAAATAAGCCCCCCCTCCCCAACTTGGTCTCTTCAAAATAAAAGTTGCGCTGGACCGCCCTGCGCTCCGAATGTCCCAGTCTCCAGATTGCGCCTTCGCTTTTCGCTCTTACGCAATCGGGGGTCCAGTCCCAACCCCCAGACTTCGACAACAACTGGGGGGCGGGGAGAAGCAGACCAGATGGGATCGGGAGGTGGAAGGGGGAGGTGTTGGTGCTTTGCCGGGAAAGCGGTTTTATGAAACTACAAACAGCCCATCATTTCCAGAATGAGTTTGCCTCCCCATTTTGGGGTTATTTTCTTACACTGCTATAGTTTTGTATTATCTTTGAAAAGAAGAAAAGGAACATGTAAAATTGCATTTAATACCCAGAGAGAATATAAATCTAAAATCAAGAAATGTCCCTTTTACAAACTCGGCCCAACTGGAAATAGGGCCCTCGGGAAAAGTCTTCCAAGCGGCTGCGCGGTTTTGAACTGGGGTGTTTTCGGGAAAGGGCTATGTAACTGCTAGTTCTTTAATGGGATTAGGCAAACTGTGGAGTCCAATATGACAATGATGGATTTTCGCTGTGTGTGTTTTGTGTGAGGTGTGTGTGTGTGTGTGTGTGTGTATGTGAAAGGCTGGGTGGAGTCTGAAATAGGGTATTAAGAAAAGAGGGTCTGTGTAGGTTTGGAACGTTCTCCGATACAACAACTGTATTCCCTTGAAGCCACTTATCTGGTCGTGCCTTTGTTTTCGGGGTTATCTGGGCGAGGTTGCCCTGGCTTCTATCTCGCATACAAAACAGCTCCAGCTTGGGCGTCTGGGGAATCGTCCGGCCGCCTGCGCGTCTTGGGGGAGGGTGCCTTTTGACTCGCCCTCTGTTACCTCCCGCCGCGTGGGTCGAACCCTACGAATGCCTTGGAGTTGACAGCTGAGCCCCAAACCCTGCGCCCAAGGCGCGAGGCCAGAGACAGCGTGGGGAGGAAACGATCCTGCGGGCGAGGGAAAGGGGGCGCTGATACTCCAGGAACCAGACCTGGGCGGAGCGGGGCTTCCCAGCCACTGTGGGGGAGGGAGCGCGTTCACCTTCCTCGCGGTCTCTGATTTTTGAATTCTCTTGTTGGGGGTGGGACTCATCCTTCATCCTTCTCCCTCAACCCCCACCCCGACACACGCACTCAGAAAATGGCCAAGGTGGCCAGGTCGGGCCTGGCACGTCGAACAGCCGTCTCCTCCTTCACCGGGAGGTTGAGATATATTCCAAGGGGCTCGATGCTGTGCCTCACTAGGACAGGATCTAGGGGTGTCGGGCTCGAAAAGAGGCCGCCTGGGGCTGCGCTGGGGGCCCCATTGCCCCGGCTCTTCTACGCGCCCCGCTCTCGTGCATCTTCAGCTCGGGTGACTGCACCGCTCGCTATTACTTCCACATGTTCCTTCAGGAAATCATTGAAGGCAAATATATGAACAGCCCTTGTTCGGAATGCTAACAGGATACCGTAATGTTTGTAGATAATGAACGAGAATAAACGATCTCCCCAAAAACCAGAGTGCGGAATAAAAGGGAAAAGCGGGTGTTGGGCTTCCTGCTGTGAAGTTGAGAGCTCGGTTTCTACGCCAGTCGTCCCAGAGGGTAGGAGGCGAGACGGAGAGCCTACCCAGAGGGCCTGCTTCGCTCCGGCGACACTGCTAGCCCGGTCAAGCCAGTGTCTCCCGTCCGCAGGGCCCCAGTGCTCTCCGCCCACAAATGGTAACTTCACAGCTCATTTCAGAGCCGTTTAATGGAGCCCGAAAAGCAGGCCGGGCGGGGGTGTCTAGGCAGCGGCTCCTCGGAAGTTTAAAGCAGAAAGCAATGGACGAGCCGGCGAGCACCCAGTTGTCTGTCCTTCTGGTAGTAATTACCTGCCTAATTTGAATGATGCCTTTGTTATGATCATTAACAAACATTTGCTAAAGGTTTCCATGTGTGACATTCTCGAAGGTTTAAAGGCCTGAGGAGCTGACTCCGGGGACGGAGCCCCGGTGGGGGGTGGCGCAAGAGAGCAAATGGTTGGGGGAAGATTTCGCAGAGAGACCGTGCAAAGAAGAGAGGTCAACAACTGCCTCCTCTGCAAAAGCAAGATAAACCCAGTGGTCAAAACAACAACAACAACAACAACAAACAACAACAACAAAAAGCCCAGTGGTGAGGAGCAACCTCCCTCCGGACAGGAGGCCCTCGAACCCGGGCGGGCGGTTCCTTAAACTGAGTCCTGCCCCCACAGCCCCCGCCCCTCCCACTGCTCATAGGTGGGTTTGAATCCTGTCTTCCGCCTCCCCCGGCTGGTCCGAGGCTGGATCTGGAGAAGTCGGGTCTGCGCCCATCAGTCAGCCCTGGGCGTCGGGGGAAGGTGGGGCGAGTTCGTGCCGCGCTGTCCCCGTGTTGCTCTAAGATCCTTCTCGGTGGGTCCCTCGACGCCCCGGGTCCTGCGTGGTCCCGGAACCGCAGCCGGCGAGAATCCTTGCCCTCCTGAGGCCGGCTGCGGGTCTTTTCTCCGCTTCCTGTGCTTCTGGCTGGGCACCGTGCGCGCAGGGGGTAGTGGAGACCAGGCCACCACGTGTACCGGGGGAGAGGAGCGACCAGCACCGGCCTGGGCAGCTCTGCGCAGATCTCAAGCAGCGTCCGGATTCGAATTTTCAACCTCTTGGGGGTTTTTTGTTTTGTTTTTCTTCCTTGACGAATTATCAAGGGGTTAAGAATGTGGGTTTTCTCTCCAAACTGAGAGTCCAGGAGGCTGCCAGTGGAGAGGAGAGAAGCCCAACTCCCGAACTGAGCCGGGCGGGGAAGTTGGGAGAAGAGGGTAGGGACTGTGATAGTTCTGTCCCTGGCCTTGCGCATCTAGGCCTGCAGGCGACACGAACTTGGGGGCAAGGCTATATAAAGGTGCAGTCGATGATCTGACCTTCAAAAAGACGACCTTTTAAACTTTTTACAACCAAATCAAAATGGTCACTAGCAACAAAAACAAAACAAAATTTCGCGGTGCCCAGGGCCGGCGGGTTCCCCCGGCCCCGACTCCCGGGCGAGGAGACCAGGGCTGCCGCAGCTCCGAGCGCCACACCTTTGGCTTCGAGGGCGCTTCCCGCTGAGTTGGCTTTCTGTGCCTTCTCCGCCTCTGCTCCCCAGCTCCACCCCCAATTCGACTTTCCTCGAAGAATTCAGGTCCGTTTGCTCTAGAAGCCTTGCGAATGTAACAGTTATCAAAGCCATTAGTTGTGAAAATCACATTTAAACTTGTGAATTCTTTTTTCAAATGGGGATGGGCGGGGCAAGAGAACGGGGATGTTTCTGCCTTCACATTTTGAAAATGAAGGGCCCTTTTGGTGGTTTACCAAAAAAAAAAAAAAAAAAACCGTGCTAACTTCCCCTTCTCCCACCCCCTTTAACCCTTGGCTGCCTCTGGAGGAGTCGCCTCCCTGGGTCCCGCGAGGCGGGCTCCTCTGCCGGGAGGCGGTGGAGGTGACGCACAGATGCGGGGGGTCCCCGCGGAGAGAGGGACGCCCTAGCCCGGGCGGCCCAAGCTGAGGCTCGGAAGGAGCTCTAGGGAGTCCCTTGGCATGCTCAGAATTCACAATGGCTCAAGTCTGGGAAAAGGAATTCTCCAAAAAGATCGAGATGGGTCTGTGTAGCTGGAGGTGAAAGTTACCCATCCCCAGGACTCCGCACCCACCTCCTCTTCTCTGCCGTTGCTGGCTGGATCTCAAGGCGCAGCCTCTCTTCTGGGTTGGGGGGCTCTTTCTTCAGGGAGAAGTAGAAGCAGAGTTCCTAACATCACAGCCTGTTTAGGGACCTAATTGAGGACCAGAGCTTGTTTCGTGGTCCAGCCTCACCTGGTGGGCCATACTCTCCTTAGAGCCTGGGACAGGCTGGTAGGACTGGAACCCTCTGGATCTGGCTTTTGGATACCCCTTCCCTCGAGAGAGAGCCCCTTCCTCAAGTCTAGGGATGCTGCTGTCCCTCCTCCCTCTCCTGCTCTTAGGTTTTAGTTGCTTTTAATTTGAAAAACCATGTGAGGGGAGGAGGAGGGAGCGAGGAGATTGGGAGGTCTGCTCTTTATTAGGGGCCCGGGCCTCCAGCTTTCCAACACACAGCTGTGGCCGGGAGGGAAGGAGCCCTGGCTCTGCAGGTCAGCCTCACTGAAGAGAGGCCCTGTCCTCTGGAAGTCCCGGGAGGCCAGCACAGCCCTTCGGGGTTTTGTTTTTGTTTTTGTTTCTTTTGTCTTCAGCTGAGACACTGCAGTGGAAAACCAGTGGAACCCCGACTCTTTGCTCATCCATTAAAAGTGGGATAATCAGCCAGTCTTGGTGGCTCACGCCTATAATCCTAACACTTTCGGAGGCCAAAGTGGGGGATCACCTGAGCCCAGGAGTTTGAGACCGGCCTAGGCATCACAGTGAGCCCTCATCTCTATTTAAATTAACAGTAATGACAACAATGGAATAATCACGCCCAACCCACAGGGTTGTCTTGGGGATTAAATAAGATAGTATCCCAGGTAAATAAAGCGGTTCACATGCAGACTTAAGATGCACAAGGCCCTGTGTCAAGGGCTAAGGATACAGCCCTTTTCTCTTAGTTTTTATGGACCAGTTGAGTAATCAATTCGACATAAAGTTGCAACTTATCGCTCTGAGCAATGTTGGAGGGAGAGAATGAAGTCAGCACAGGGGAGGAGCCTAACCCAGTCTGGGAGGTGGGAGAGGGCTTCTTTCGGGGAGGCGTCTCTGGAAATCTAAGGGGAATAAGGATCTAGTTAGGGAGGAACCTCACTGCATTGGCTCGGGGGTCAGAGAGAACATGAGATCATCAGAAGTGAAGAGTTTGAAATGGCTGCAATTTGTAAAGGTCTGGAGGGGAGGAAGCAAGAAGGAGGTGAGATGGAACTCATGGAGGCCTTCTAGGCCATGTTAAGAGTCTAGGCTGGCAGAGATGAGAGGATTGATGGAAGCCAGCAGTTCAAAACCAGCCTGGACAGCTAAGTGAGACCCCATCTCTACAAACAATTTAAAAATTGGCCAGGTGTGGTGGTGCATGCCTGTATTCCCAGCTACTCAGGAGGCTGAGGCAGAAGGATTGCATGAGCCCAGGAGTTCGAGGTGGAGGTACGCTATGATTGCACCACTGTGCTTCAGCCTGGGTGACAGAGCAAGACCCATCTCTAAAAACTAAATTACTAAGACCAGGCACAGGGGTTCATGACTGTAATCCCAACGCTTTGGGAGGCCGAGGCAGTGGATCAAGAGGTCCAGAGTTTGAGAACAGCCTGGCCAACATAGTGAAACCCCGTCTCTACTAAAAATACAAAAATTAGCCTGGCGTGGTGGCGGGTGACTGTAATCCCAACTACTCAGGAGGCTGAGGCAGGAGAATCGCTTGAACCCAGGAGGCAGAAGTTGTGGCACTACATTCCAGCCTGAGACTCTGTCTCAAAAAAAGATTAATAAATAAATAAATTAATTAATTAAAAGGAAAGAAAAAGAACCTAGCTCACTTCTATGGAAGTATTTGGTTTAAAGAGGACAAGACTGGAACAGAGTTGAATTTTTAGCAGGATCATCCTGGATGATCCGAGGAGGTACGGAGGCTTCTGCTGTAATCTAGCAAGAGAGGATGCTTCCCTGTTCCTGGGGGATAGCAGGAGTTTGGTGAAAGCAAAAAGTGAATTAGAAGAAAGTAAAAGCCCATCACTCACTAAATGTGAGCTGTGAAGGAGAGTGGGGTGCATGGCTGGGGCCATGGCTGGTGCAGCCTACTCAGTTGGGGGACAATAAGGAACAGGGTTAGAAAAAGAAGGATGAGTCCACTTTTAAATATGACACATTTGAAAAAGCTCAAGAAAGATTAAAATGCAAGAGAGAGAAAAAAACAGGATAGAATTTGGGGTAACTGCAGCATTTTCCCGTAAGCAAAGAAGACAGTAAGAAGGAACCGCTAGGAATCTTTATCTTCTGGATATTCAGCTGTTGTCTCTAAATCCATAGGATGAGAGTTGGTTGAATTTAAAGACCTGTCTACACTTACCATCTAAATG